>JWHW01031826.1:26171-38630 GCA_000931545.1 Papilio glaucus | reverse complement strand
CTGTCCATTAAAGGTAGTCAACGTATCTGGAATTCGTTAGCTTGTGACAGATGCCTACGGGTAGCGCTCATTTTCTATCGTTCTCGTTTCTCGTTTGCTGCCTTCTTCCATAAAAAGTATGCTAGTATGAATAGTGTTCATATTAATGAAGATAAATAATTTATATCATGATTTAGAGTACGAGGTTTTCACGGTCTGGCGACAGAGGTTATCGATTAATATCAATTATTGATTTTGCACCATCTGTTTGGAATGACCTGCGACCATAGATTTATCGCAAACTTGATTTTCCGTATCATTAAATATTATATTGGTATATTTTTGCATATTAAAATGTAAGCCATCTGAATACATATGAAGTGAAACCAAGTATATATAAATATTTAGTTTTTATTAAATATAATGAAATAGTAATTTAGAAACGACTACCGGAGTTTTCAATATTGCTACGGGTGTTTATAACACTTTTGTAGCTTTGCTACGAACGGTGCTACGAAAATTTAAAATAACGCTACAAATAGGGCGTTTATAACAGTGCTACGAATGACTATAATAACGCTACTGTCGTTTTAATCAGTGCTAAGAATGCTTACCACGACGCAAGAGACGTTTATAGCAGTGCTACGAATAGGCACAATAACACTACTAAAGTTTTAAACAGTGCTATAAGTGTCTACTACAAGGATACCAAAGTTATCCCTTATACTACGACTCCTAAATCTACTCTATCTCAAGTGGAGTTTAAAACAGGGCTAAGAGGCTCTTAACAGCGCCTAAACGACATCAACATATTTAATATAACAAAAATATAGCATTTTAAACGTTTTTACGACTGTCTAAAATAAAGCTTATGGTGCCAATCATAGTACTACTGTAGTTTTGGCGGTGCTACGACTGTCTACAACAAAGCTACGGGTGCCTACGTAACGATCTACACCATACACTTCACAGTTAAATGTAACTGACTTTTATATGTAATGATTTCTTAAATTTAGGCTTATATTACACATTGGAATAAAACTAATTTTAGGGAATTGATCGCGCTGTAAAGTACTCGAAACATCGGAAACAAAAGCATAAAATAAGCGCGATAACATCCGTAAAATTAGTTTTATTCCAATGTTTAACTGGCTCCATAAAAAGTACAAACATTAAATATTAGATTAACACGGTCTACTAACCCCTCTCTAGTTCAGATGTTAAAGAAAGACAAGATAACCGTATTCACATTCCGACTTTTTTTAGCGTGGCGGTCTAGGAGTACATCCTTAATATTTATGGGCGCTTCACGCAGACGTTTGTCGGAGGCAGAGCTGTAGTCAGCCTTTCAGAGCTGGATATTGTGATACAAAGTCGATCCTGAGGCGAGCGACCGATGTAAAGCAAGGAAAGGATTTCTGAGTAGTCTACAAAGTAGATCCTTTTAAACTATAAACGTGAAATAACCCATACACTAAAGACAAAGATTCAACTAAATGTTCAACATTTAGTTTAGAAAGATTTTTAATTAACTATAGATTATTTCGTTAGACTGATCGAAAATTATTTGTTGGACAAGATGATGTGATGATGCTTGAGTTGTCAAATGATTTGTTTTTGTTTATTTTTAAATACATTGTCATGCAGATACAAATCGTTCTACAAAACTGATTATTCGGTTTGACCGTGGAATTGAAGTCACGCGTAGTATAATACAAACATGCAAGTTAAACAAATAAACAATACGTATGAAAACCTAATCAGTTTTCACTGTTGATGAATATTCAAATAGGAAGTTTTGGCAAATTTCTTTCTTTTTTCTTCCAGTCTCAGTTCAACAGACATCCCATTAAATAACAAAGACGTACGATACTTCAGGTCATTCCCCTAAAATAATTATTTATATGTGCTTATAAATATTTACTACATAGTGACACTCGTGCCCTTGTCATGTTGTACAAGGATTTTAGGCTCAGGATTGCTAAAGTCAAGTGTTTAAATATATAACGTAGTCATAGTCAGATTGTTTTTCTTTGATCATTATTAATGAATCTTTTGATCATATTTATGAATATCGAGTAAAGCCGATCCGTGTCGTTTCTATCTAAACATCTTCAGTAAATTACTCAAAGTTTATTTTAAGGCGGATCACGTACGCGCGGGTGAATTGCTCGATATATCTTTTCCAAGAACGCCTAACACGTTCTTATATCCAATTAAGGTGTCTGGAAGAAAAAATGAAAAGAATATTGGCATGGATGTAGGTATGTAGACTGAAAACTACATAGTCACTAAACACTTGGAGTCGGTTAAGCATAACTTTATACAAGTTCCAAGTTACTAGGTGTATTATTATGGTTCAGAACTCAAGACTTCTAGAGAAAGCTTACATTTGTGTCTCAGATGAATGTCCTGAAAATATATTTGAGCCAGTAGAAAATGCCTGTAAGTGACCGAAGATAAAGAAAATGTCCTAAATTGTAAGAGGTCCTACCCAAGAAATGTTTTCTAATATTTTAACTGGTAAATAATTAATATCTATCCATATTATTATATTTTAGGAAGCTGAACTTAACATCATCCATTACTTAATATAAAAATGGCGGTTTCTGCTGCCCTTTTCAATTATATGTATGTTTATACGTAGTCGTACATCTGTACAATTTGGCTAGTTACATTATGTGGTTTACGTTCTGCTCGTTAATTTTTTTTAAATGCAATTTTATTGTTGGCAATGGTCGTAAATAAGTAATCAGAATTCATTTAAAGTCGTAAATGGTCGTAAGTAATCAAAATTAATTTAAAGTCGTAAATGGTCGTAAGTAATCAGAATGAATTTACATTCGTAAATGGTGGTAATAGACTGCAATAGTCTACCGCATTCAATTACTTAATGCATCCTTTGTATGTAATCTGTCGACCTCAACAGTAAGCTGGCAATCTCTATTACACGAAGAGTAGTTTGCGCTCCCTATATATTAGCAATCATTGATATTATGTTCAATGTTTGTTTCCGTTCTCCGTTGTTTTATTCCTTTTATACAAATTGAAAGTAGTACATTCATACGGAATTACTTTGTTTATATATTTTGATGAGTATGTGTATATGTACCTTCACTGACTGGTCGTCGAGCTGCCTCCATTCCGCGCTTTCCTCGACTTGTTGCAGGGCAGTCGGGATATCGATCGCTTCTTGAAGGACCTAAGTATAGGATTTTACTTGTTCGAACCAGCGGTTAGGTGATCCACCCTGTGGTATTTTGCTCTCTACACAAGTTTGTCCAGATTGTCGGGTTGTCTCCTGGCAATATGACTAAAGTAGGTTAAAATTAAAGAAAAAAAATATAGTACGTTTTTTATGCGATTTAAACTCTTCTTCTTTATTGATTTTTTTATATTACTAGATGGCGCACGTCGCCTACATAACATATACAGCATCAAAAATAAATATTTACTTTTCCATTTTCCGATACAGATTGAAATTAGTTTTGTTTATTGGGTCGTATTCTATGTCAAAGCTTATTTAAATCAGGTAATATGGATTAACTGAATAGCATGTCAAGGGAAATTCAACATTAAAATTCATTTGAGAATGCCTCTTCAATTTAGTCACGTTTCTTGCAAATCTGTTCGAGTAAAATGATTTCATGTTGGAGCTTGCTTAGCTCGTGAGTGAATGCTTCATGCGTCAATATGATGGTATTCCAATATTCAGTGCAACATTCATCGTCCTCATGTTATTTTAAGTTAAACTTTCAATAGTATTGAGTATTGATAATATTACCGTGGGTTCACACTGCCGAATTTTTTTTTATTACAGAGAAAGACAGAGAGAAACTTCGTATCGAAACGATTTTACGCCAGTGGAAACCCACGGTGACTCGATGTCGTATTGTGTTAGTAAATCTATTTCAGTGATTGCTGAACAATGAACTATAACGTAAACATTTAATTAATCTGTAAGTAATGTAAATATTATTTTAAGTTTCATTTATTGAATCATTTCAATTAGTGAATCAAAGATTCACCATTATCACTACTTGAAATAGCAGAGCGCCTGATTATTTTATATTTGGTGATTATAGCTTTTATTTTACAAATAATTAATGACTACTTAACTTCGCCATTAACTTTCAATTTGCAACTTGTTCACTTCGCATTTCGTCGATGGCAAAATTCGCCGAGTAGTAACGTACACGCCGCGCCGGTCGGCACGTCGAAACTTGTCACAGCTGCGATTTTATTAAAATTCACTTCTGTGATGGAGAAAATTTGTTCTCATACGAGCCACAGAATTTATTTCCTACTTCGATTCATGCATTTAAATCGTTCGATACAAATTCATATCTCTTCAATATCTTATATCTCTCTCTATCTCAAAAAAAATCTCATCTGTGTGTAAATTCATCTGAATGCACAATCCATCATCATCATAATCGTCATCTAGCAATGAACATGGACTGGTGGACATATATTTCCTTCAATTTTGCCTTAATTTTTTTAAAAATTCTTTTAAATGGTCGCAAAGGAGCAAGCTTTTCACCTGATATTAAGCGACCGCTACACATCTGCAACAAGCTAATAAGTTCCAGATGCGTTGCCTACCTTTAATGAACAGGGGAAGGAATAAACAAAAATGAGGATAGTTCCTTTTCCTATCCATCCCCTCCCTCGTTAAATCCTCGTCCACTTCCCATCTTTTCCTTAGTAGAAAAAGACCCTTTTCTACGAGGACTAGAACAAGGCCTCCGGTACCTCCCCACTTTTCAGGCGGGACGTTCTTGGATTTATGTTTTCGATTATTTGGAAAAAAATAAACTAGTCAATCGTTTCGAGAGCTATTAATGACTCTGTACTCATTTAAGGATATTAAATATGGCAAAATGTTTGTATTGTACCACCATATTTACTTTATGCTTAGCAAGCTGTAACTTAAAATTCATAAAGTAGCAAGCGAGGTATAAGGTGGAATATTTAACAACAAAGTGGCGTCCAAGTTGATATAACAAGTTAGATACGACAAGCCAGAACCTTTCCTCGCTTATTGCGCTCCAAACTTCCGTGTCGTGAGTTAAGAAATAAGATGTTAAAAATATCTTCCATTTACAGAAAATTAGTTTCTTTTATTTTTTTAGGTAAAAAATAACAATTCTAGATGGTAGGCATGTTAAAGATTTTGAACGACGTGTGAATGTGGGAAATAAAATGAATGGGGCTTGTCTGGCAATACACAATGCTGTACTAGTTCCCACTTTAATGTATGGAAGTGACAGCTGGGTTTTGTCAGGATAAGCATGCTAGTAGAGTTAATGCCGTTGAGATGGGTGTGTGTAAGAAGAATGTTAGGCGTGACTTGCGTGCGAAGCCGCGGGCGACAACTAGTATTTACAAAAAAATTGGTGTAAATTAGCTTAAATTATAAATTTTAGCCATCTAGTGAACAGAGTCATAAACTACGAATATAAATCAAATATTTGTTTTCAACTTCTCATAAAACGTGGGCCGCATCTGCAACATAAAATGAAATCATTTGTAATTTACTAGCTGATCCGGCATACTTCGTTCCAGCTTAAAATTCATTTATGTTGTGTTACCTTATTATTATTAATGCCTTGATGGGTGATACCAGGGTTCTCCTTCCAACTCCTCCTTCTACTGACAGCACATTGAGCTTGAGAGATCCTTACTTGATATTATTTTCGCGCGCATTACATTTGATTTTGTGATAACTTCCTATCCTTAAAAGATATAGACCATAGCGGAGTGTATTGTAGATCTTTTAAAGATCTACAATTTCTTAGTACATTATTTTGATCTATCTTGTTTTAGGTTTACAAACGTTCTTGTCTCAATCTTTGAAATTCTCTGTTTTTCTCTACTGCAATATGCATGTATTATACAAACTTACGTTCCTCCTGAATCACTCTGTATATTGATGAACCGCATTAAAATCGATCGCGTAGTTTGAAAGATCTAAGAGAAACAGACAGCAGAAACGACATTGTTTAATACTATGTAAAGATTTTAGTTTAATAAAAAAATTCTATTATTTGTGTACTGTATTCTAGCCGTATATATAAAGAACAGCAGTAAATTTATTCTTTAAAAAAATGTTTGCATTCGGGTCGTTGAAAAATTAAATTAAAGTCTGCAACTAAACTGGCGGATAGCCAATGAACTTGAGCATAGTAAATTCTTAAGCCGTCCAGTCTCGCCACTAATTCTATTTAGCTTTCAGGGATCGAACGAATCACTAGACACGATAAAGAACGTTAAGTAAAAGAGTTAAGTTTGGCAATTAAGTAAAAGAAAGAAAAGTAAAAATAGAAACTGTTTGAATCTTTAAATATTTGCAAGATATATTTTTTCTACATCCATATTGAAGTGATTGTATCGCGGGAATATGTGCTTTGAGGGACGTGATATGCAAGCTTTGCATTGAACGTTAACTGTATTTTTTTTTGTACAATAAAATAATATTGCATTCATTTGAATTTTAAATCAATTTTATTAAATGGTAAGAAGTTTAGCAGGTCATTATGTTTTGATTATAAAATAAAAGAAAAGCACAAGCAGTCATAAGATTGTCGACAGAAGTGAAAAATGAAAATAAAAAGTCGGGAAGCTTGACAATAGTTCTAAAATAAAAAAATAAGAAACAAAAATAAACCCTTGTATCTTAACAATAAAACTCCAAATTGAATACAAAAAAAATGAATAAAAGTTATTCGAAACTGTTTCAAATTCAAATAGGAATGCTGACTTGTGTTGCTGGCGCACGTGAAGCATGTTGTTTACAGGAACCTATAAAATGTTCCCCTACAAAATATCATCTAACGTGGCTAACGAACTTTTCACTTAACTAACATGTTGAATGTATAAACTGATCTGTATTCGAACTTTTTTATTCTAACATTACATTTATAGTGCACATTCGAAAGTCATCCGTCTTGATCGGTCTAAAATATATTGCTTAAACACTCCTCGTTAATACTTCCTTGTAAATACTTTGTGGTGCAATTAGTTATTTATAAAATTCATTAATTAGATATTGATATTAATAACCATAACCGACGAGCATGTATGCGTAGATGAGTGAATGTAGAAGAAGCGAGAGAGGTGTGCCAGGATCGCGCCAAATGGAAATCCGTGGTCTCTGCCAACCCCTCTGGGTAAAGGGCGTGAGCGCATATATTTATAGCTGGAAATCATTTTGCAAGCGATTCAATGATCATATTATTATAGTGAGATATTCGTACGCCGCATGGGAAATTGCAAACATGGCCATCAGCGTCGACAAAGGATTTAATTAAATTTGGACAGCCGCGTGTGCTGCATGCGCTTTTGAGTTAAGCCGTCAAATTAAATCGATTTCAGCAATTGCAGACTAAAAGCCATCTAATATCGATAGGATTATTTATGGTTAAAGTAAGATCATAATAGCAGAAAAAACCGGCAAAGTGCGAGTCAGACTTGCGCACGAAGGGTTCCGTCTAAAAATCACGTTTGTCGTATACGAGCCCATTTATTTTTTTTTTTAAATAGTTACAGCGGCAACAGAAATACATCATCTGTGAAAATTTCAACTGTCTAACTATCACAGACAGACAGACGGACAGACGGAC
This sequence comes from Papilio glaucus, assembly GCA_000931545.1. Classification (NCBI taxonomy): domain Eukaryota; kingdom Metazoa; phylum Arthropoda; class Insecta; order Lepidoptera; family Papilionidae; genus Papilio; species Papilio glaucus. The sequence goes on along the minus strand of JWHW01031826.1, from coordinate 31,026 downwards.
GGACGGACGGACTGACAGACAGTCAGAATCGCTATTCGAAGTCAGAAAATGTTAACAGTTCTTAGATGGTGCTAGTAGTATTTTACAGCTTGATCTACGCTAAGTACTCTTGTATGTATTCGTTTTAATTGGAATAGAAATTGTTTTATATTTCGATATTACAATTTGACTCATACTTGACATCACTCCCCGGAGTGTCATACAGACGTGTACAGTCAGTCGGGCTTATTAATTTCTACAAGCATTTATTTAACTTGCAATGTTTGTATGTATGTTCAGGTTCATGTGGAGTTTTAAAGCAGTTATTTAAATTAACTATAGCTTGTTAAATTGAGTGTATATGTGTTGCTATCATGTTTACTAATTATCTTTAAATATTATGGCGATGTAGTGCAATCCCAGTATTGTGAATTTATCTGCATTGCGTCTGGATGCAGTTGTTGGACTTCCGGACACATACGCGGCATGCGATACTATACTAACTACAGTTTATTTCATCGAAACTGAAACACTTGATTAATTCACTTTCTGCATACACAACAAATTACCGCCTTTATTAGGCACGAGAGTTTAAAAATTACCTATCTTTACACATAATAAAAATGTAACTGATCGCTGTCGGTACATGGAAGATATTTGAGAAAAACTATTTTTGGGGGCCTTCATAAACGCAATAAAATCCAAAACAATCATTATCAGAATTTTTTTCTGTTTGTCTGTGCGTTTGTTACTGCTAATCTCAGAAACGGCTTAATCTATTTGGGTGCGGTTTTCACTAATGTATTGTGGTAAGCTTCACTTAACATTTAGTGTTTGTTTTATCTCAACGGTTTATAAATAAAAAAAGTTATATAAAATGTAAAGAACCATGTCAGACATTTGTTCGATAAAAATACTATAAAATAGAGTATTATTATATAGATTATTACTGTTAAGTAAGTAATAACATTTCGTTTAAGTAAACTTGCAGGGCGGGTGAAACCGCGGGGCTAAGCTAGTAAATAAATATACGCTCACGCCCGTAGCCCAGAGGGGTAGCCAGAGATTATGAATTTCCATTTGGCGCGATCCTGGCACACCTCTCTCGCTTCTTCTACATCTACATCTACGCATACAAGCATGTCGGTTACAGGTACTCCTTATATCGCCCTTCTTTAGTATGTCACTAATCTGATCGATATATGTTCTCCTTGGACGTTCCCTGCCAATGCTGCCACTCACTTTTGCAACATAAACTACCTACAATTAAATAGTTATATATATAATAAATTATACCCACCATACGAAACTTAGTTCAGTAAGTGAGATAAAGGTAGTTCAAATCAATAAGCAAGTAATGAACCTTATCCATTAATCATTAAGGTACTTTTTAACTATATCTTTGTAGTTTGTTTTTTGATTTGTAATCTGCTATAAGGAAATTTCATTTGAATTGTCATTGTTGTTATATTCCTTGCGCTGAAGTGTAAGTTTTTGCGACAAGTTTGTTCGATCCGAAAATTTATTGTACACCGGTGAAGCGGCGACAAGGAATTTAATCCAACTTTTCTCATTTATTTCCCGCTAACTTTAAAACCTAAGCCGATGCAAACTGTTGTCAGCTGTCCTCAATCCGCTTTAAATTCAAGCCTTCAGTGCAGTTTGTCAGCGCTGTTAGAGAGAAATTAAAATGAATTCAAATATATTTTTTATGGCTTGATTAATTTTGGAATTGCCATAAAATTATGTCACTTTTAAAGTGCTTACTGGATATATAGCTTAAGGCCGTAAACTATATTATCCAGTTAGAACTTAAGATTTATAAGCCGAGACAAAATTCGTGTGATAATCTTTTTTAAATCACAAATGTTTATTGTCAAATCAGATTCAATTTCAATGTGTTACTGTAAGCACCGTCTAGCATACTTCCGATGTATTGACTTGGATAAACAATTAGATAGTTATTGCCACTTTCTTCTACTCATAAACAAAAGAAGGTAATAATTATCTACAGATTCATCTGCATAAGATTGAATTAGAAAGGTCATTTCACTTTGGATGAGAATATTATAACATGCTAGCGGATCGGCTAGACGTCATAAGAATACAGCAACGTAGCGGCCACCAAACGGATTCAATCGTGAATTTAAACCATCTAGAAACTTATTCAAACACATGTAAAACTTTGGAATAAAACTAATCTTACGGATTTCATCGACTCCCGACGTTTCGAGTGCTTTACAGCGCTCATGGTCACGAGGGGACTGAGGTGTTTGACGTCCCATTGTCAAAGTTGCTGGCGAAGTACCCACTTATTTTCAATGATTATTTCTGCTCCAATCTATGCAGAATGAGCTCACGGTGTCTTGAGATCTTGCAGTTGCATGCTTGATTTGGGATTTAATTTTAATAATCACGGGATCCCTAGCAGGTGGTAGTAAATGTAAAACTTTAATCAAACTCGGTCTGCATATAACGTCTTCGGTGACAATGAAAATTACAAAAAATACTCACAAGAAAAAAAAGCGTATAAAACATTTATCTACATATAAAAGGCGACCTGTGTATGTATGTATGTATAGATATTTTCCGTATAGACTGCGAAACGGCTGGACCGATTTCGATGAAATTTGACAAGGCACATCCAACTGTGTGCCGCGAGAGCAGGAAGTATCTTGGCCTAATCATCGATGTCAGGTTCAGCTGGTCGCGGCATATAAATAACAATAATATGTAACCTGGAACATTATTCACACACGGCCATCTGATCCCAAACTAAGCAGAGCTTGTACTATGGAAACAAGATAACTGATATACTACTTTTCTAATATAATATATTCATATATCCTGAAACCTAACCTAACCACGCCAACGGGTCTGTCGAACATGTGATGCGACTTACGATGTGTTATATCTTATGGATTAAGTTCCTATGGGCATAACTATAAAACATAATATCTCAATAAAATATATAACATACAAAGTATAATTATAAAATAAATAACACAGCCCAAAATAAAACAAAAATATAATATTATCTATAATTATTATCTTGGGGTATACATAAGTATAGTATTTAAGTATGTAGACAAACTTTTGTGATACTTTCTTCAAATTGTATGTTTTTTTCTATCTAAATAAATAAATAAAAAAGGGTGAGCCCTTGCGTAACTCACCGTTGACGTCTCTATGGGTCAAGTATATGTTAGAGTACAACAAAAATCATTGAATGAATAACTTTTTTCAGTAAGGATATTAACTATCATGGTTCCCTTTTGATGATGTAATGATTTTTGCAGAAAAATTTAAATATTCCTTCCTTACTACTTTTCTTTAATGTAATTAGGATGTAAAATGCACTTTATAAAGGATAGTGATGCACTAAGCTCGGTATATCCAGGTCAGTGAACGATGTTATCTTTTAAGCGATTGGATTTAAGCCAAGAAACTTATGTATAGCTATTTACATTTCAGTTAGAAGACCGTGTAATTTTAGGAGAAGTAAAATGTTTTTAAGTTTTAATCAGACAAATCCCTTGCTGTTTTTTTTAAATAATTTTAATATGATTAATATGATATGTTCAAAAAATAATTAATAATTAGTTTGATATATAATCCTCACGCTTTTTCTAAATTATAAATCGTAAGAGATTTTTACTCCAAAAATATATGATACTATCTATGTATCTATCTATATGTATATAAAAAGCGATTTGTGTATGCATGTTCCCCATAGACTCCGTCCCTACCGGCTACCGGCTAGACCGAATACGATAACATTTTCAGGATATGTTCAGATTGGCCTAGCGAGTGTTAAGTATGGTAGCGATCGGAAGAATATAATAAGTGCTTGGCCGGACGAAGCCGGGCGGATCATTAATATTTGATATTAACTTTTGCCCTTATTTTTCTAGATGCTCACCATAGTCAAATAATAAAGAAAATATAGTCAAAGGTCGGTTATGAATCATGTTAAAGGTTTAAGTAGTTCGCGCTTGCAAATATTACCTACGTTACATTCGTTGCCGCTATCATATTCTATTTTAAAGTCACGATCTTTGCTACAAAACGCTACGACGTAGACACAATGTTACCATATGTGTACATATATAGACCAATGTTACAAAATGTTACCAACATAAAAAAAATTGTATATTTGTTGGTGATGCCACTGGGTTACAATAGATAAGAGGCTTAAGTCGAGCTGAGAGAATTGGAAAAAGGCTTTCAATTTAATATCCAACTTACTTAAAAGATTTGCTTTTCATTCTACTTAAGTTTTCTAGTGTATTACGTTTATTTTGGACTCGACAACGTCTATTCTGATTGTTAAAACGTCTTACCATGTCATCCGCCCTGTCTAGTCGTCAACGCAGCCATTTTTAAATTTGATAGCTTCCCCATTTTTACAAATAATGGAGTACTAAAGTGATAAAATAAAATACGATATCGATGCTTAGGTGGTCCGCCACGTTGAAATAGTACTTGATAATAAAGATGGAAGGGAAAATGTTACTGAAGTAAGTGCCAGATTAGTCACATATTATAGAAAGGTGATATGAAGAGCACTCATGGTTAGCATGTAAATAGATGTATGAACGTAGAAGAAGCGAGAGAGGTGTGGCAGGACCGTGCCAAATGGAAATTAGTAATCTCTGTCCACAAACCTTGGTTAAGGGCGGGAGTACCAATAGTATGTCACTGTGTTTGCTAGCTCATCTTATATATAAAGTTTCAGTGCCAGTTTGTGTGCAAAAGTGTAATTTTGAAAACTAAATTAATGGGCATGTATGTATTTTCGGAGAAGTAGTTGCTGGTAACCTTATTGACGGTTCTTACAGCTTCATCGAATACAGGGCTCGCGATCCGAGTGATC
>JWHW01031800.1:365310-390943 GCA_000931545.1 Papilio glaucus | reverse complement strand
CGCTGCACGCTGCGGACGCGCTGCGTACTGCTTACGATAGAGTAAGTACACACCCGAACTTAGACCAATAAGAAATACGCGAACATACAGATACAAAAATATACACACAAGTATGGGTGTATACTACGTAAAGATATAGACAAAAAAACTTGTTTGTAAGAAGTGGAAGAGGTTTGTAGTATGTATGTATAAAGCAGGATTTTTTACATGCATACAATAACTCGGACCTTACTATTTCAAACCAGTGTTTGGTTGAAGTGTCTAATTTTTAGATTATAAGGTGGCAAGCGCGCTACCATAATACCAAAAACACCATAGTAACTTCGTTAAAGATACCGGGTCAAATTTGGCACGACAATGCCGAATATTATAAACTTGTCAAGAGAAGTCCAATCCCTTTCTCATATCATCTTCATTTTACTATCTTATCTGACTTCGATACCAATTTACTTATTGTCGGATTTTCTACAAATGTCATTTTATAATAACCTTTATGCTTGTTTATATAAACACTACATTAACTTACTCTCAATAACATAACGTAATCGATTAAAATAACAACATTCATACATGATAAATGCAAATTATTGTTTACTTTAAAAGTTAATATAATTTTAATGCGACATAGTATTACTCCGTCCATACAATGCAAATATCGTTGTACGCAGATTCGGATGTGTTTGTGTGTATTTTAATAGTGTTTATTGTTGTAAAGGTGATACAGTTATGGCAGAGGAAGCAGCTGCGGATGCGTCAGAACATGATCTTTGCCACCATCAAGGTGGTCAAAGGATGGGACTTTCCACAAGTAAGTGCAAAATGCTATTAAAATTCAATGTGTCCTATTAGTTGATGTTGGCTTTAAAGTAGAATTAACAACATATGTATAGACTTGGTAATTAACATTATTCTCGTTTATGATACATATAAGTGATTTCATATAATATTCTTACTTAATACTAGCTGTGCACTGCGGTTTTATCCGCCGTGCCGTTTAATTTAAACGAAATCTTATTACCTACTTGTGAAGAATTTGAATTACAAGTGATATGATTTAACCTACAGTGACAGGCTATAATGTGTCTAGGAAGGCTCATCTGGCAACTCGTACGGTCGTATTTCGACCTGGGAAATTTGCACAGAGATTTCTTTTATAGGTTCGTAGGCTAACACTGGAAAAAGTATTTTTATAAATTCATCCCCTAGAGGTCAAAGTATACGGAATAAAAGTTGGTACGGAGAAATATCTGTAGTCCAATGTAAGGAACTCAAATCTATATTATGATCGATCATATGAAATAGGGTTCAGCTTAGGCTGGGGAACCGTCGGTTAAATTAAATTACTCGGCGGATGAAAATGCAGGGCCCGTGTAGCATGTATGTAGATAATATAAAATTTTAGCTTGGAATTTGTTTTTTTATATATTTGTAACACTGTATGCTTGTAACGTTTGTCACGCTGCAGTTTGTCGCGATGGGCGCGGAACAACGTCAGGCGATACGCCGGGCACTTAACGAGGACGCTGAGAAGTTGCTAAGCGAGGGAGATGCTGCAGACCCTCAGCTGAGGAGACTGAGGCGGGAGATAGATGACGTCAACAGACTCTTCGATGAGTTCGAGAGGAGAGCTAGAGCTGAAGGTGAGTTTATCTTATGTCGCCTGTACTATTACGTATGAAGAGATATATGGAGCGCGGAATAGTTTTACACTCGCCGTCTGTATGCACACTTAATTGTAATAAATATCTTTATATATATATATTTCTTGTGTGCGTGTGTATGTCACTGAACTCCTCCAAGACGACTGAACCGATTTTGATGAAATTTTTTGTTTGAGTTCAAGGAGATTCGAGGATGGTTTAGATTCACAACATTTTGTACTACCGCCAATGTCTAATAACAAACAATAAAGCTCACTTTGTTTCTATGTTTAAAGGTCAATTAAACATTTAAATCATTACTGTAGAAAACGCTGGGGTACTTAAAAAGGCATTAGTTTGAATCCCAGTTCTATTAGATTTGTTGGCTTTTAATGACTGCAATTGTATCGTGACACCCTAACATAATGTTTAAGTTACTTATACTATGTTAGTATTTGTTAACAAGGTCAGGCTTCAGCAGCTCGAAGGGAATTTAGATTCTGTTATAAACAAACAAAAGTAGCTCATAAACTAACATTTGTAGTTTTATTACACACTACAATTAACAGTAATAACAGTTTGTATTGTTGTAATTAAAAACTTAAAAAAAAGCATACGTTTCGATTGAGCTAATTGAAAAATGAGTGTACCCGACGCAAACACACGTTCGTGCGACCTCCAATTGTTGTCTTTTTCAGTTATTTCTCCTTCGATTTAATTTTATTGATTGCTCTTTAACTGTGTTCTTTTCTGTTATTTTATAATACACACGCACACACGGCCACGTGCCTCATGACACTGAATGAATCAAAACGTTTTCTTGGCCTAAGACGAGAGCCTTTGGAACAGTTAATTTTCTTTAGCCATTTATGTCATTATCTTTATTGCGCCTTAGAATCGCCTCGCCAACTAATGTCGGTCTCTCATCTCACAAATTACTTTTTAAGAGATTTAAGCTAAAAGTCCTAATACCTAATATTAGGGCTTTTACCTGAATATCTATAAAAGTAATTTAAGATATTGAAACTGTTATTGTTACACATTTATTTGACGGGCGCATATTGATACGAGATGGAACGGTATCCCTGTGGTATAAGCGACTCGACCCAGCTAGATTCTCCATTAAAATTAAATTAAATTCACTTTCTAATTCTACTCATTGCCTTTAATATAATAATTTCATCTTAACTGCAATCAGCTGAACGGACAGTTAAATGAAGCATGTTTTGTAAACAACTGATCTTGAGTTGTTTACATCTCAAGCCCGAAGGTCCAGCGGCCCACGGATAATGGAATTACTGTGTAGGAGTAGATTACATCTTTAAAACACTATAATTACATTTCTCGTCACTTTACTCTAAAAAACTTTACTTAAAAAATTACAATTTCAAGTCTCTGTCTGTGGAATTTGATAATATTTTGGATGTGAATTTGGTGATTAGTTGCATGGCAAATTTGTTGTGCAAAAATCAGTGGCTGTGTAAGTAGGTGGACATCCTGGAATCATTTATACAGACCAGATCAGTGACACAGAATAGAAAGGAGATACATGGATATAGAAGTAGCGGGAAAAGTCAGAGGCACAATAAAACACAATATTAATTGATTAAACATTCATATTTTCGTTTATTATGTTGTTAATTCGTTCGATCATCGAGGTTATTAAGAACTATCCATTCCTGTTGTTAGTTGCGTTTTGACGGTGAATATAATTTACCTCTCTAACATGAATAGAAACGAAGTTCTTAATGTTGGCTGTATGATAGTTTATTTATAATGTTCGTCTGTCAATGTTATAGACCGAGACGTGACTCTGTCATATGTTTACGTCTATTGTTTATTGTAATGCATGACTAAGATAATTCCAACTCTCAAGAGTTATACGAACTGTCTTATCAAAGGGACTCCGCCTCCTACGGGATCTTCGTCCGCAATTAGTCTTTCGTGGGCGGCATGGTGTAGCGTACGTCTTTTTGCGGCCAGTACGTGGTGTACGGATTGTGAGAAATACGGTTTTGTGTCCAAAGAGTTTTAATATCGTGAATGATTAAAAAAAATATTGTTTTCATTTCCTGAAATTTTGAACCTTTTTCCCAAAAGTGTATGAGTGCTTTAAAGTTTAGGATAATTAGTACGTCTATATTTATTTTGTAGAGTGAATAGAAATTTGAGACTTTTTTCGTTCTGATATCTTCAGTTATTGACTAAATTTTGAAATATTACTCGTTTATTTTATCTTTCTTTTGTTTTTATTTTTAAAAATATGTACATTTTTTAAAATAAAAACATTGTAATTTATACAATTCATTTCTTCAAGTAAACTTAGGACATTATTACTTTTTTTTTCATCATTTGTCGCTTTCAAAAGTGCACAACAAATAGAACGAGAAAAGACTTGTGCGCTAAACAAGACTTTTCTTGTTCTATTTATCTATGTCGATCTCATGTACTCGAACGTACGAGTAATCCTACATTTTTTTTATTTTACTAATAAACAATTAAAAGATATAGTTATAGAAAAATCCAGTAATAGAAGTAGTTAGATTTCGTAAATTTTCTGATTATCGTAAATTTTACAAAAGTAACTAACTGGTAGTTTTCCTTAGCAAAACAAGGTTTAGTTCTAAAATGAAAATTTTAACTAATGACTTGAGATTGATGTTGTTGAATAACAATTTTTTTTACTCTGTAATATTTATTAAAGTTCTTATTCACTATTATTTAAAAAAAAGATGATATAGTTAAATGTATATTAATTTAAACAAATGATAGCTTAGAACAATCTTAAGCAGTTTATATTTAGCCGGCGGTCGAGCAATTTTAATGTATATAATGATCGTATGAAAATATATGTATATTTTGAAAACAAACCCAATTCGCAATGTAAACAAACTAAGAACTGTGAGGTGCGGACGTAATTCAATCTTAGCCACTTAAGAACGCAGCTGTATTCAGCTTGGCGGAGATGAAGAAGATAAAACGAATATTTTCATTTGGGAAAGGTGGTAAGTGCTCTTTCTGAGAATCGCTTTTTATAGTTAACTAGCCAGGTATCCGAATTAAGAGACTATTCCTGGATGTAAATTAGTTTTTTATGTTATAAAATGTCTTATGTTTTATAGTAAAATTCACCGTTAAAATATAACTCATTATAAACTAAATATAAATATTTTGGCACGTCTCCGGTTGGTCGAAACAATACAGGTCTATTTTGAATTTTGCGTATTGTCTGTAGATTTTTGAAAGAACTCGATTAAAAAATAATGAATAATACATATATCGGTTTAAAATTAATATATATTGCGACCCAAACAGTAATCTCTAAGTAAACTAATCTCTACGGGGAATAAACTAAACTATTAAAATGATTTTAATATTTTTCTTAATTTTAACAAAACTTCTCATTTAAAAATAAAACTTTTTAAGAACAAGCTTTTATAATGTTTTTGTTAATAATAACCATCTAAAAGAAAAGTACACGCCTAGACGAATGAAACGAGCCGAAACTCGATGGGGTTGCGTCGTTTCATTACGGAGTTCCTATGACCACCTTCCAGCTCCATCATCAGACCCTGGTTACCATTGAAAGACAAACTACTCGTCAAGATGCTGACTGATTCAAAAGAGCTTAAACTCGATGAGGTTGTGTCGTTTCATTGCGAAGTGCCTTTGGCAACCTTCCAACTCCATCATCAGATCAGTATCATGTCATCATAATATTGTATTGGCAGGCGATTTACACATGTATGCAAAATTTAAGCTCAATCGGTAACCGGGAAATGGATCAAAGCTGGAAACTAAATAAAAGCTTTTAATAAAAAGCTGCATAATTAATACTGCAAGTAAAAGCTTAATCCCTTTAGTTTGTTCATTTTTTTCTTGTAATATGGCAATTCACTCGGGCGAAGTCGGGAACAAACAGTTAGTATAAATGAAAGTATTGCGAACACATGTTGCGCTATAGTAACTTAATATATAAAATAACACTAACTTGTGTCGTCTGTGTCAGCTATATTTGTATTTGACACTCGACCTCGCAATAAACGTTAATTGTTGGGCTTGTGATAAACTGGGCTTTGCTGTATGCAACGTAACTGTGCATCTGAGCAGTGAAGTTCAATTTTTATCTACGAATCGTGTGTTATATATTTATGTCTAACTACTCAGTGTCTTATAGTATTTTATATTTTATTGGAGACTAACAAAAACAAAAGCTAAGATATAAATAATTGCTATTATTCCTTAAGAATTGACTCATTGAGGATAAAAATCCGATATAAATTAATTGTTATGGCTTTAATCAACGATAACGACGTTTATGTATATGTATATTCTTCTTTAGAGAATTTGTAACCACATGGTTACAAATTCTCTAAAGAAGAATGAAAACAGCTATTTTCTATGATTTTAAAACATCCCAGGAAAAGGTGTATAAATGCTATACTATATAAGAGTATCTTGACACCATATATAGTGACTAAACAACAAATTTATGGAATAAAAAATCTTACTAGAATCATAATAAATCTACCAACAACCTCATTAATAAATTCACTGTACATTTACTCCAGTTTCTACACTACTCTAGTTTCGTGTCCTCCTCCAATAAGGTAATGCGGAGGCGCATTCATTTGCTCGCCTCAAATCAACAAACGCTGGGAGTCACTCTGGTGCTATAATGGGACCTCCTTTATTAAAGATGAATGTCTCAAATTGGCTCTTAATTTCTCTCTTAATGATAACGGTGTTGATGTGTGATAAATGCTTGTTCGTCATGAGACATCATTGTTGAATCAATTTTTTACATCTAATATACGACCTTACCTTTATTTATTGGGTTATTTTCAAAGACGTTCTATAGTTTTTATTAATAATAATATCCTGAACACGGCACGGCATTCGCAAACGGCCATCTGATCCCAAACAAAATATATACTACTTTTCTTTTTGTAAATACATACTTAAATAGATAATTACACCCAGGCTCAGGACAAACAGACATGTTCATGCATACAAATACCTTCCTGGATCGGAATCGAACCCACGACCTGCGGCGTGAAAAGCGAGTATCTTACTAACCACGCCAACCGGCCCATCATATTAACAAATACTCTAGTGGATTTCATCAAAGTAATTGCATATTTATTGCATTCAAACGCATTCAAGCAGAACAACGTAATGTTACATTCGTAACGACAAATTTGCCCGTTTGTATCCTAGTCTGATAAACCGTATGCGTTAATAAATTAGCTCACCACTACCAATGTCAAGATGTAGACAAAAACGACTGTTGTATAGATATAACTTCTGGTATAACAATGATTGAAGCATTATTTATCAGGTAAATGGACTTGAGGCAGATATTTGATCGGTGAACAAGTTTGTAGTATCATAAATCCATAAGATGTCGAAAACTAATCGACCGTATAAAATGTTTGCGGCAAATAACATGTACGCATGATTGAAAAATGTATCTACAACATTTCAAAACAAAAATAATTCAACTCAATGGAATTCGCATCATCGTTTGCATCGCTGTCTGTCTTCGCTATTCCGATGCCTTGTTATAGTGAGTTACATTTACCGCAAACCGCTGCGGCTGTGTTGCCATTAGCAGCTACTTATGTAATTCAGTGTAAGCTTACCCTTATCTTAATTTACCTGCTTAAGGCACAATGATTATAAAAATCATTGTTCGATTCAATTTCTGGAACAGGTAACAGTAGTAGACAAGGAGATTTTTGACATAAATGTGAAGGGATATATCGGTAAGCCTAAGAAGAGATGAATGGATTGCGTGAGAGTGAGAAGTGAGAGAAGTACCACCCTCCTCACAGAATACTTGCGTATATATCACGTAGAGGTGTTATATAAAGATTTATTTCGTCCTCTCCTGAGTCTCTCTTTCTTGATTGATCTTTACAAGGGCTGCTATCTGTAACTCTTTCGATTGTTGAAATTATTGATGGGTGGCGTTCATTACTTAAAACCGTTACTACAAGAAAAGTTTTTTCTTTTTCTAAATTGTGGAATCCGGCTCATCCATCCCAATGATTGTATACTACACAATCTTGGGTTACATCGCATTTTCATGGATAAACATATAACTTATTGTGTCCTTTATTGTCCTGCTTAACTCAACCATTGCTACACCGTGATAATCAGATTAACTATGAACACATTTTAAAATACTGTACAAACAGTGCTGCTTATCGAATGACGCGTTGAATACTCGAAGCCGTAGTAATTGTCCATCTTCAGTGACCCTCCGAACACGTACAATATAATTAAATTTACGGTTCAACCTCCGAATATGATGTCATGCCAATTTTTTTCGTTCAACTCGATTGACCTCGGTCTCTCGAGGCGTAGATTGGTACAGTTATTGCTGCAATTTCTAATAAACCAACTCCTAGAGTGGGTGGCTTGCCACAGACTGAAATAAGCCAGTTGGCAAACTGTGAAGCTATTGATTTTGTTCTGTTATATAATCTGTCGAACACTGAGCTCGTTTCCTGTCTGGCATTTTGTGAGCAATTTAACAACATTTAACAACTTTTATTTACGCTTTCGATTACATTTACTGTTTTAGAATAATTCCTAAAATTACTAACAGAATGACAGTACTATTACAATTTATTTATATTTTTAACGTGGATTCGAAAAATATTATTCTTATTCTGTTAGCAACATGATGGAAACACCATTCTACGGTGTATACAGTATAAAAAATATAGAACGAAGGACTTTCGGCGGGATTTTGTGGAAAAAAAAGATAAAGCGTTAGCGCTGTCCAAAATTAGTTTACAATAAATTCCAAATGTTTACTTTCAAAAGTATTTAATTTAAATTCTCAAATTAGTTGATTGTACGATGAATTTATATTATTTTTTCATTTTGTAAGAACTACGTAATATCGTTAACAATTCCTGTTACATTTTTCTAAACATGAAATAATTGTAGGATTGTAGTGACACATGTTAAAAAAAATGTTTTTAATACTAAGTTAACTTAGTGTAGTAATTATTAATCTGATTTTTGATTAATCACTCTGTCTGTTTTATATCTGTCTACCACAGTCTTCGTCAATTACTCACTAAACACATTTCTATTACACAAAAATATTTTCACCAGTCGTTTTGTCTCGTTCGTTTTAAATCGCCCAATGTCAATGTCAGACGGGACGGAGTCGATTATCGTCCTAGTTTTTCTAACTTTTTTACTCACTAAAGCCACAGCATTCATGCAGTTGCAAAGTTAACTTCGTCCGTATAAAATTATACTGTGACAATATCTACACGATCTGAGTTGTCCAGTCGTGTTATCTGATCGCATGTGTAGTGTTGCGTGTCGTTTATTAATAATACATTTATATTATTGTGTCTAATGCCTAAAAATTTAATACTCGTGTACCGGAAGCGAACTATTGAACGGTTTTGGGTGGAAGTGCGCCTGTCAGGTACAGATTTTTCATTGCCATTTTTAGTCTGTGGGTTGTATTTGGTTTTTTACGTATTTGTGTATATTTATGTGTCATTGAATACATGTATTAGATCAGGTTGGGTTTTATTTTTTATTTTTCAAATAAGACAGTGAATAGTAAAGTAAATAAAGGCGAATGCGTCAGTACTACACATGATCGGATAATCTAGTATTGATTGTTACAAATAAACTTTTATTTTTATTCTTGGATATTAATAACAGAAGATAATCTAAATAAGGATATAAATATTCACCCCTACGAGCACGTACTTAGTACTTACTATGCTACAAGTCCGAAGGAATATAAAATCATGCGACTTAATTGTACACTTTACACATTTTATTCTTGTTTGTAGTAATTAACCTATCAATAAATAAATTGATTAGGATAAGAAATAATAATCATATAACAAAAATAAACAATAAATCAGCTGATTGTCGATATGTGAACAACAAAATACTAAAAAAATATCTCTCTCAGGTACCTTACCTGAGATATTTTTTGTATCTTATTACTATATTTATTTATTCTTAAATTATTATTATTAGTCGTGTATTATTTATTTATTTAAATGACTATAATTTGTTATGAATTGGACAACCTCGTAATTTAACAATTAGAATACTAAACTGATTTGCAGCAGGTATTTTTCCAGCTGGGAAAAGTTTTGTGTTTGGTAGCTAGTTGCTGTGTACAATATGTTACCCTGTTACATTTTGGAGTTAGTGAATTTATTATACGGTTCTTTGGAATAATCCGTTTATTTTTGGAATTTTGGTTCCCGGCGTTTCGAGTTTACAACGCTCATGGTTAAATTAAAAAAAAAATCCGATAATTATATGATTATAATTATAATCATTAAACGTTTCTTTTTTATAATGATAAATTAGTACTTGAAAAAAAGTATTATCTTACATTTTTATAGAGATTCGATTTTTACGTGACATTTTTAATAACTCAAACTTGAACTACTTAACTTCAAATAATCTTACAATATTTATGTATCATAATATATATGTATGTAAATATACACTGAAGCACCACATCGACTTGGTTTGTGCCTTACTTAAAACGGACAATGTGATATGTCCGAGCAGAAGTGGCAGTGGCCTTTATTTTGAGATCTTTTAGAAGGCAAGTTAGTTATTATTGTCTGAAACAAACTACACGGCGTATGTGTGTATCATAGTCACCAGTTACAATTTAACTTAGGCCTTCTACAACGCGCTCCACAATATGCGGTGCTCTGCAATAGGCATCTTCATAACATCTTCATTGTGTCTTCATGAGATCATCGGTTGATCTGTGTATGATTTATTAATCAATTGGTTTTCCCCTTCCACAGAGGAATCGAAGAATGCTGCGCGTATATTCACAGACCAGTCGAGCAGCCTGCTGGAAAGGCTGGAGGTATTCGAGAGGCAGCTGCACGAGCGCATCGCGAGCCACATCCCGCGTGACCTGGACGCGCTGGAACACCTGGTGCTACAGCACAAAGACTGGGAGACCAACCTGCACTCACTCGCTGGTGATGTGGAGGAGGTCCAGAACACATTCAGAGGTAAGCTAACTCTAAGTTTTTTGGACTAAACTTAACTTTGGATAACTTAAAAGTTTACGAAAAACAAATTTTGTAATAATTTCATACTATTTTGATGGTTGTTATTCCACGACCGTACGATTTTTTGACCTTGTGGAATACCGAGTCGTATATTTGGGGGCTTTTAAGAAAAGAGTGTATCCTTCTATTGGAGGTCGAAATTAATTCGATGGGGTACCCCGATAATTTAACATCCGGCTACCCGGTACTTTTTTGCTATTATATATATATTTTTTATTGGCTATGTTAATTTCATTATAATATTGTGATTTTATCATTCGCAGGTATTGCCCTTAAGACCCCGGCTATGAAGAAGAGCCTGGATAAGGTCATGGGCAAATGGAACGACATGCAGTCGAAGAGTCAGTTGTTCGTCGAAAGGTGATTACTATATTTTCGATTCTAATCTTATTTTGCGGAAGATGCGAAATTATAATAAACGAGAAAATTAACACCTTTAATATTACGATGTCTTTGGTTTGACACTTTGGCCAAGTTAGTTTCACACTCACCATTAACCGTTTATTTGTTTACAGGCTGAAGTTTGTAGAGATCATAGTGAACAGTATGGAGGAGAACAACCAGACGATATCAGAGTTCGAAATCAAGCTCGCACAGTTCCACGAACTGCCCAATGACGTGGAATTGTTGAAAGATGTAAGTTATAGTTTATTGTTGTATCACTCTACCCCTCTGGGCCACGGATCTATGAGCTTTCTAATATGCTTTTATTAGCTTGATGTGTATGCATGATTTTCGTATGTAACGGAATTTTTGAACGTGATTTGGAACCCCTTCAAAACGTCCATGTCATTTAAAACTTCGCACTCTTATCAAGGACCGGTGACGACGCATAAATTTAAATAGTTTTTCTCATTATCCTTACCAGGACCTTCAGGGTTTGTTATATCTCTCTATATCTTAGAGATTAACGCCATCTAGGTGCAAGTTCAAGTAACAATGGATTCTATGAAACTTTGCGTATTTGATATTAATTTTATTATTTATTTAATTGTTGGTAATTAATTTTTATCTCTCGTATCTGTTGCGTCAGATGCACGAAGACCTGCTCCGCATGCAAGTGGCGGTGAGCAAGCAGCAGGTGCAGGTGGACCAGATGAACGACGACGGCGAGACCTGCAGACGATTAGTAGAGACGTCCCGAGCTGGTCTGCCGCATGCGTCGCTTCCGCGCGGCAAGCACTCAGACCTAGAACGTCTGGACAAGGAGCTCGAGCAGATCAATACACGCTGGAACAACGTATGCAGTCAGCTGGCTGAGAGGTGAGTTAAGCTTTAAAGATTCCACTATCTTTAAAAAAATTACGTGTATTCTGCGCTTCGTCTGACGAGAGAGGTGCCGGAGGCCCAATTAAGTACACCTCCCCTTCCTATCGTTTTCTAAAAAGGAAAGGATGCGAAGGGGAAGAAGAGCATTTGAAGAGGGGGAGGATGAGATATGAAAAGGAAATATCATTTTCATCTGTTCTTCTCCCATGTCCATTAAAGGTAGGCAAAGCAACTGCAACTCAGTTGCTGATGGGTTATGGTTTCACTTAATATAAGGTGAAGTGCTTGCTCTTTTGCCATTTTCTATAACGAAAATCATGACCACTAAGTACTTGGTCACATGGTTTAAAAGTTTTGATGATTAGAATGGCTTTAGTGGTGCGACCGCACGGGTTACTCTTCTCCTAGATACTTTTAATAACATTTTTATCATAACTGACAGACTTAATGCCTATATGTTATACTTGTTTCAGGTTGAGAAGCTGCGAGGCAGCGTACCAGATGCTGCGTAACTACAGCGTGGGTCTGCAGCAGGAAGTGGACTGGGTGGACGGCGCGCACGGCCGCCTGCAGGCGCAGCCGCCGCTCGACGCGCGCCCCAAGGAACACCTCGAGACCACCAGGGTAAGGGTCTTTACTATCTAAGCTGTTAAAACTTGCCACTAAAGGTCTATGCCGCATCTTTCTGACCGTACATATAGTGATGCCAATAAGATAAATTGTTTTACGTATGTACTTGTTTTTTGTTGTAATTGATTTTACTTAAATAAAAAGTCGAATGACGAATTCGAACCCACCCTGTTATAATTAGCATTCTAATCATTTATAACATTGATTGTTACCTGAAACTGAAATTCAATTGCTTCAGACTTAGATGAAAGAACGTAACCTTCTGCCTCGTACAAGAACCTTGATGAATAATCTGTCATCAACGGTATTTCCTTGCGGATGTTCATGGGCGGCGGTTATCGTTTAGCTTTAGGCCGTTGCTCATTTGCCCCCTTCTTCTATTAAAGTGTAAAGTGTAACTTTTTATGCTTAATGTACTCCTAACTAACATGCAACTTTATTAACATGCAAGGCGAAAAATGGATTATAAAAGTGAATAGACTTTAATGTCTTGTCTGTCCCTATTATAGAGTTAGAAGATTATCTTTAATTTTATTACAGTGTTTTAATGTTTAATTTGTTTTCAGGCTCTACTTACTAGTGTCGTAGAGAGGACACCAAAGATAGAGAAAGTCAATGTAGATGGCGGAAGGTTCATTCGCGAGGCTAAGGTAAATATGTAGATGATGTAATGGGCAGTTTTTTGGCGTTTTGTCGAAATAAATCACAGTAGATAAAAATGTTTTACGAATTTGCACTAGACGACATTTTGTTTAAAATCAGTCGTTGATATCATTTTGTTGAATTTGTTTTTAGTTGATTTTGAGGTTATGAAAGGTTTTTAAATGTGATTGGGTCCAGCGTCTTTCCCCTGCACATTTCCCTGGTTGCTCGTTCTTTTGTCTGTTTTTGTTTTTCTCCAAAAAGGTCTCTTAGTATAGCGGAGGTTCTACTTGGTCCTTTTTTTGTTTATTTTATGCACACGCAATTTCGCGCAAGCCAGTAACGCTTACCAATAAATAACATCATATGTTTTGGCTGAAAAATAATGCTTCTTGTAATGCTGCTGTTGATGCTTCGATAACGCTTCCGTAGATGGTTTGTACTAATTATAATAAATAGTGAATGAGTTTGTGTGATTGTGCGAATCATTTTATATCATTATCAAAATTAAAAAAAAAAAACAGCAAGTTATAGCTGCTGCATTTCGGACACGTGACTAAAGCGTTGTAAAATTTATATTGCCGATATGCTACCGTCGCCCATAAATTATTAAGATTTGAAATTCAAATTAGTTTTTTTGTCAACCGCTCTTCGATGTTATTAAACTCACGAGAGTTTATTGTTCGTTTCGAATCGCTTTGCATGCATTTGAGTGTCAGTGTTGTCAGCATAAAAAAATTAAACAGTGTTTCAAAATTTAAAAAAAAATTACTCATAGACTATCTTAATTGTAGCATCACAAAATTATTATTGGCATTCGTGGAAATATATCGGGCACGCATTGGTTGTTGCACGCTTCAAAAAACCTTTAGCATATTTTCCCAGCATGAGTCTTGTCCTGGGATAACCTTTCAGCTGGACTTAAATGTAAATCTTGTTTAGTTGTGAAAGAGGAATTATATTTCAACATACAATTCAATACCAAATTATTAGGCGAAGTTATAGACATTGGTAATACACCACATTGGAACATACTTTAAAATACTTCTAACTGACGTTTGTTTGTAAATGTATGGATGTTGAAGATACAAGATAGTCTCCAGGGATGTATAATTTTATGGCTGGATGTATTTTTCGTAAATACCATTGTGAAGGTTTTTGAATGTCATCAAATGAAAGTCTGTAAAAGGAACCGTATAGTTATAAATATAATTGAATGAGTCGGAAGTATGCGTGCGGAATAATTATCAAGTGCTTCAGTAAAATATCTAATTAGAATGCCTAACATATAACTGACTGGTTTTAAGTTTCTTTTTTTTTCGATTCTAAAAAACATTTTGATTTTTCGATGGCTTTCAATGTGGCCAAATTAAATAAAAAATACATATAGTGCTCTTAAACAAAGGCCCTCGGGTCTTTAAGATATCAAGATATACCAGTGTTTATAATTTAAAAACAGTCAGTACTAACAACTAACCAAACGAAATAGATCCACGCGTCAAGATGCCAGAGGTATGCGGAGTGGTTGTGCGAGGAAGTCCACCCGTCGCTGGACGCCCGCCAGCTGAAGCGTCAAGCAGATGCAGAGCTCTCGCAGCGGCTGCAGCGCTACGGGCGAAGTGCTGGAGAGCTGTCAGGCGCTGAGGCGGTCGCCAAAGAGCTGGACGAGCTGAATGCGAAGCACCAGCGACTGCTAGATATGCTTTATGAGAGACTGAGGAGAATAGCCGCCGCGAATCCAGGGGATATTGTTACACTGGTGAGTGCTTTTATTTATATTTTCTCACTTAGAACAGATCGTGGAGATGAGGCATTTCTAATGTGGGTTTGTGTGGTAAGTTATAAGGAAAGTACTTGAAATTGAATCATTCAGTTATTTTAGGCTTTTTAAAAACAAAACATCACAGCGAAGCTCTGTAATATTCTGCAACCAATATTATATTATTAATTATTACATATCCACTATCTAAAGATGGTCGTTACTTTAAATAAAAAGGATAAAAGGTCCTTATTATTGTAAATGAAATATTTTAAAATTGAACAAAGGAAAATTCTTATTAGTTCCTAATTTGGTATGAAATCAAATCTCTTGTACCATAACTAACTTATTGAAGTAAGCATTTTCTGAATATGGAAGCCTAAGACCGCTAAAATGTCAATACACTAAGATAGCCTTATTTATTTCCATAAGAAACTCTAAAAAAGTTTGTTTACATAAATGATGATTACCTTCTGTTGGATTTGTACATTACTCACATCGATGTAAAAATTTAATTAAATTCGAAGAATTTTTTGTAACCTTGAGCACAGTGACGCATACGGTTAGCTCATGGGTCCGTCATTAGTTACATCGTAACTTGTTACTAACTTTAATCGATGAAACCAAGAAATTATACTTTGCGTCACCATGTTTAGTGTGCCCATATAGTATTTATTTAATAAATTACTCGCGAACCTCAATATTAACACTATAAACATATAGTTCAGATAATTATATCATCATAAGCCTTCTTGCCGTTATCATTCAGTGCACTTCCACAAGTTTGACCAGATCGTCGGCCCATCTTGTGGAAGACCTACCCACGCTGCATCGTCCAGCACAAACTTGTCCTGTATCTGTATCTCGTTAGACTAATTTATTATTTATACTGTAAACTTCATGTATCTATGCTGGTGAGATTGGTAGTTGATAATGACAGTAGACAACTAAAGCGGCGCCAAGGTGATGGTAATGTCACTTTGGAATTATTGTGATATAAAGCGCAGTTAGATTTGGTTTTCACGTGTGTATGAATGTTGTAAACTATAAAACACATTTGTTTTATATAAGCTATAAGGCGAAGTATAACCGATTTCGATGAAATGTTAAAATCACTCTAGCGGGCGATTCTGGGATGTTTGGCAGCGATGGGATCAACATAATTTATGATATCCGGACGAACCGCGGGCGGCCCACTAGTCTAGAGAATATCATTCTTTAACGCTAGAGAGATCTAATCTTACTTATCTAGACTGATCCAGTTTACGTTACTTAATAAGCACTCACGTTTGTGACACAGACGGGTACGCAGAATTTGCAGATTTCCATTTGGCACGATCCTAGCACACCTCGCTTTTTGTACAATCACATGTATACATGGTCGATACAGATTAACGTTACTTTACTGCCAGTTAGACTTAAGAAGGATGTTGCCGTTACGCCCAGTAGTCTAGTTGACGGTAATGTCCGACCGAAAGTTTGGTTTCGACAAAAAATGAATTTCGGCTTAGTATCAGTTTCGGCGGCAAACCTGTCGAAACTACGACCGTAACCGAAACTACATTCGTGAGTTCTCGCTCTGTGATCGGGCACGTTAAATTATATCCAAGCGATAAAGCGACGAAAGCATTTCGCCGCGACCAAATGCCGAATCGTATTTTGTTTATTACTTATTTAAGTAATATCTTATATTAGTAGTTTATTAAGTGCATATACTTATTGTGATATTAGGTAACAACTTAAATAGTTAATTTTATGTTTAATATTTGAGAAAAACCGAATTTCGGTTTCGCTCGGACACTAGATGACGGATGAAAAAAATGATATTTAGATTAAAAATCTCGTTGATCAAATTTACCCGAGAACTAAATAAACTGCGCACTTAACATTGTAATTTAAAATTTCGCGAACAATCGCAAATAAGAATTCTCGCCGCCGCCACACGCGTTGTTTTCCTAATACACGGCGAGTGATGTCATCGTTATGTCAGTCCGGACCTCACGGAGGCCGAGACGCCAGTGAATTTGAATAATAAATACACAAACGTTCAGTTAAAATGCGATATAGAGGCCGGCACGTTGTCAGCCAATGTCACTGAGAAATTGCTCACAAGTTTATAACTTATTTTTCTCGATATTTTCTAAATAAGGCCTTGCTTCGTGAGGAAACTGAGTGAATTTTCCTTCTAACTCTGTAAAAGTGTTTCAAATAGGTTTCTATTGTAACCGACCTTTTACTGCAGTATCCTAAAACAAGAATAATAGACCCTCTATTATTCTTGTTTTAGGATACTGCAGTCCAAGAAACACATAATATGGAAATAGCATATTAAATAGACTAGACGTAGGCAATAGGCGCAAACTCTGACTGCCAAATAGTGTTAAATATGCCTATATAGTAATTATAATCGTATAAGCCCTATTATCATAGCCCTATTTAATACGTTTGAAACACCCTTTGGTTTTTTCTGGACTTTGGTAAAAAATATTAACTCTATCCGGATATTTTTCAACTGTTCCCAGATCTCACTTGTAAAATGCATCCCTGTATTAGACATAACCTACAACTACCTTATGTTTTACAAGCCCTATAAACCATTATATATAGCAATCAACACTCCAAAAAACTCGAATACGATCTCGTGTTGAAAATAAAATTTCACACACAAAATCGATTTTCAGAGCGGATGTAAAAACGTGTTACGTACCGTTATGCAATCCGGAAACTCGATTCTTATTCGACTCGCTCTACGGGCCTGTTATTCTATTACAGTACAATAGCATAACCTATTTATGTACATTCATCAGGAGCAAGTTCCTTTGCGTCATTCAGTGGATGATATCTGCGTACGGTTTGTTCAGCGAAACTCGTACTTAAAAGGTACCTTATGAATAATTCAGTCCATACTAGGTTTTATCGACCGTACAGTAACAAGGTTTATACTGTAACCCATATTATTTTACTAAAGTTAAAATAAAATATGGGTTTTATAGAGAGATATACATGGTGTATCAATATATATTTCCCAAATATTTCTGTTAGATATTAAGTAGAATTATTTCCAGAATAGTACGTACAGATTAAAGATTTCATCGTCATTTCACATTCCCGTTTCTTCCACGTCTATTGTCCACATATATTTTTGTCCTTTTCTTAAATCTAATGTAGCTTTTCAAGAATACTTTACTTGTTACGTAAAGTCGAAGATATTCAGATCTTGGGCCGTTTTGACAGCTGTCAGAGTGACGTAATTAGGGAGGTGGCTTGACAAACCGATAATCAGATTACCCGATAATCACTAGAAATAATTTTTTTGTAATATTTGGGATTATTTTTAAAGTTTACGATTTAAATCTGCATCTACAAAGGTCTGTTCTATTGCTACAAAGATTAGTGGTTTTAAATATTCAATAGTTAAATGTTTCAAACGGCATTACCGTTCAGTGACACAATCATCTCCGTATACAGAGAGCCGGTGCACCCACGTAGCCACGGATATTATACCGCTGTAACTCGGAACGTGTGGGTCGGTAATAAATGGTATTTTATTTAGCTGTAGGTAATTGCATTGCGTCACTGTGTTGTGGGAATGATAGTAAAATATAGACTGGCTTATTCAATAAATATTAATGAACAAATATTTTAGGAATTATCCTTCTACCGTAGATGGCAACCGCGCAAGGGGCTCACTTGATGTCTGCAATAAACAGAAGGATGCGTTGCCAGCTTTGATACATAAGATAAGTCTTATGCCACCACAATTTAGCCATATAACTACCATTCTAATTAGGAGGCTGACAATAGTTATTCATCATATTAGCTTTGACAATACGAAAATGATACCTCACTCTTCAAAACTGGTCTGGCCGCTTAGGCTACAGGGGGTCAGAATATAACATACATACATATTCACGCGAAAAACATTACCCTACTGGGCCAGTTCGGTAAAAATTGTAGCTGCAAGTTAGTGTGGTAGACAAATCTATAAGTTATCGTCCGTTAAGCATTCCACAGGTGTTATGCATTTCCATTTGGCACGGCCCCTAACGAGTTTTGCGTCGATTCATATAGGCTTCTGTGGATCGGATATGTTGAAACGATGAAGAAAGAGTGACGGGGCATAAACTTTGTTGAGAAAGTGAGTGGTTTATTGGTAGGGGACATCCTAGGCGAACTTATATCAAATCATTAGTCCGGCATTAATATGTCCTACTCTAGACATTTAAAAGCAGTCGTTATCATAATATTAGTAGCCGCGATATAAAACCAAACAAAAACCACTTGCTTCTTTAATTGCGCACTTCAGATAACTTTCCAAATATATCGCATCTGGAGAACATCATGTCGAACAGTATATCTCGAATGGCTTAATAATAGTCCGCAACGAACGTAACTTGAATTTAAGTAGGTGTCTGATGAATTAATACTGTGATTCTTTATTAGTTTTTTGATAAAAAACAATTGTTTTGTAGATAAATTTTATCCCAAGCGTAAGATTAGCATTGCGTAGGCAAAACACTACAGGTTTATTTTTTGACAAATGATCGAAGAAATCTAAGAAATATTTTGCGTCCTAATACCACACCTCTACCAACAAATAGGAGTACAGAGATATCACTTTAAGCAGGAATCATGAAATGAAGGTGAACTCTGCAATAATGAAAAAAAAAATTAAAAACCTTGTGAACTTTATTTTTAATTTCGATAAAAAGTCGATATCTAATTCAAAGGCCTGTCTATTAAAAAAATACAATTCGATTATGTTAATAACATTATGCCTGTCAGTTAACGTTGACGGTGTGAACGACCCGCGTGCATAGACACGAAAAAAAAAACAGTTGTCTGTGGCTAGACTAGAATGAAATCCAGAAACCGGAGACAGTAGTTATGAATGTAAGGATTCTCCTATGGGCCATCGACCTCTCGACTAACGGTCTACAGGAAATGTATGAATTGCATACTCTAGTTTCACGTTACCCATTCGACAATATATCTGTCTGTCAGCTCCCAGCGGTCCACTTTTGCAAGTTGAGATGGATTTATTTTATCAAAGAAATACCTTCTATAAACATAGACATATATTCACATCCCTAGGTACGAGTTTATTTATAAAACTTATAAACCGATTTAAATTATATTTTTATTTATAAATGTTTATGGTCGGTCGCGGCGAGCCGATTAGTGTTAATTAAAATATATTGATCATAGTTTGCATCTATATAAGTAGGAAAATACAAAAATAGTATTAAAGAAATTGGGAGCCCCTGATTTTATTATAAACCGATAAGTGGAACATCGATGACTATAGTATAACTTCAGTATACTTCAGACTTTAAGTTTATTCGTGTGCACGCAGCTTTACATAGCGAGTGCACTGCCACCTCCGCGCCAATTATTTTGCCTTTTTTAATTGTCCATTACGTAATATCTCCGCAGCAGAGATCGCCCGACCATTTCCACATCGCATACATTTTGTCTGTCGGTTTTGGCAATCGTATTGTTCTGTCTAGGGCTGTCACAAGATCAACACCTACATAATTTGTATGAAATACGTACATGTGTTTATTATTATGACATGCCATTAAACGATGTGTCTTATGTTTGAACTAAGAGCTCTGTTTATCATAAATCATTTTCATATCTCTAAATTATTTAGTCGATTCTTCATACTAATTTTCATCACTTATTTCATAACGTACAATTTATTGACAAATATCAACCCATTTCCCTCTCGAAGGTGCAATATATGTAACAGAATTCATTTGAGATGTATTTGTAGGCGTGAAAATATAACAAACGGATTGAAATAGTTACATTGGCATTAATATATGCACATCATTATTAATGAAATATATATATACTTAGCAGCCCTAGACTGGCCTGCATTTAGGTTATCACGTAGGCGGGTAACTTGTCGCCGTATATAGACACGCATCGAAATAAAATTTGCTTTAAAGCTATACAACATTACAGACATGTTATATGTGAATTTTCCTTATAGGATTCATTTAACTACTAATACTTTAAATGCCGTGATATATTTATAAATACATATAAAGCGATGAGGTAATTTATATTGTAGATATAAAACTACAATGATGAAGTATCAATACTGTTAGGATCTAAACTAATTATAAGTTCACGGAGAGACCTGTAAATTTTTTCCTACTATCTATGAAAACATCATCGCACTGAATCTCCCTGAGACTATTTTGTTTGATGAATCTCGCTGTTATCAAGAGCTTGAGCTCGGACACTACTTTTACTAGTACTGTTAACAGTGGTAGAGCCCGCAACAACAATATCTGTTGCGCGAATGGGTCGACTCGACCGGTGAAATACCACGACCGTACAGAAAACAGGCGTGAAGTAGTAGCGTTTCGTTTGGTGAGTGAGGTGCCGGAGCTAAGAATATTCCTGGAACAACATGACCATATAGAATCGAGGGGGATCGACAACTGAATTACGGCTTCCATCATTTGCTGGTTTTACGCTTACATAAATAAAAACAGTTTTGGTACAAAGTTTTGCTTCTAAAGACGCTAGGAGAAATCGCGAAAGCAAATAAGCTTCCAGTTTTTCATTGATCGTGAAAACACTTCTCTTCTGACTTCTAGTTTAAATACGTAGCCAGTCAGCTCACACTGGTAGTACTCGACATATTTAAAAAGTTGTATGCTATCAAGTACATTACACGGTTTCTATGATTTCTCAACACAGTCATTGTGTGATGATGACGCAATGTATTTATCGCTAGTGTGCACGCTCGCGGTGGTCAAGGTTTATTTGTTACGCCGGAGAGCGGTCGTAAATGATTGAATCAAATCAAGTCTAAGCA
Organism: Papilio glaucus; assembly: GCA_000931545.1. Taxonomy (NCBI): domain Eukaryota; kingdom Metazoa; phylum Arthropoda; class Insecta; order Lepidoptera; family Papilionidae; genus Papilio; species Papilio glaucus. The sequence goes on along the minus strand of JWHW01031800.1, from coordinate 369,061 downwards.
ATTTGCTTAAAGACATTTTAATGTCATGAATAGATGTACTCTGATGGAGCGTAGACGGGCGGTATCGTGTCTATGAATAAGACGAATGCTCTGAGGTCCATATATCATGTTGAGGTCGAAAATATCAAGTTTTCACAATGAGACTATATAATAAAATTTATGGTTTACTGGTTTTCTCTTTTTCGCCATCAATTGTCGTTAGCTGTTCTATGTATTTCGCAAGAAATTAAGTAGATATTAGATCTTCAATGGAGGTTAACTAAATGGTTTCTATACGGGTCAACCTATAATATTTTTGAATCATAATTTCCTTATGGTTTATAGAATCGCCAAAGCCTAATCATGAATCGTCAACCGGCGTATACATAACCCTGTCACCTTCTAAAAATAATAAATATCGTACAAATTTTAATGAACGTGCTAACGAGACCTGCCTCGATATCACCCACAAATTTTGTCATTTTAACCACAATGTCATGGCAAGGCGTGTCACTAAACACATAGATCATGTATACTATGTACATAGTGATCGTTTTGCTCATATTTGAATAACATAGAACATGAGACAATGTACATACAGAAATGGTCGTATGGTTGTAGGTTCATATATCAACCCTGGATTTTTAAGGAATCAGCAATATAGACCTGCAAGTGAAAGTCACTGCGGTTTAATAAAGTTTCGACAACAATAACATTCTTAACTAGTAATTGTTTATGACGTATGTAGGGGACATGGTTTATACCTAACTGTTCTGTCCCCTTTATATAAAATTCAACATGTCAAGGTCCTAATGAATAAGCACCTTTATAACATTACGATTACGTAAGCCCTTCTGATGTATAAGCGATAAGAAATGTATAAAGTGGACCGTCGCAAATGCTTAGAAAATATAAGGGAAACACGCGATATTTCTTTCACATTTACTTCCCAAATCTTTAAAATTTCTAGAGTAATTCTTGTTGTGAGTTATATTAATTGGTTGAAAAAATTGTTTGCTGCTAAAAAATTAGACTTTGAATCTAAAATGTAATAATCAGGTACTCTATCGGGGTACGGGGTTTTAAATTTAAAAGTGAAAGTAAATATCAAAAGCTATTTAAGGTTACAGAATGAATTAGTACGATATAAACAAAAAATATAAAGTAGCGACATTTATCGCTATTACGTCACTCTTAGGACGTTGATACAAGATTTTTTTTCAGTGTAGTGCGAACGAACCCGCGTGCTGCCGTGTGCCGCGCTACACAGACCGCTCTGCGTTCGAACGATTCGAATTGTAAAAAAGAAACAAAACGAATTTCGAAGTGCAAATATTGAGTGTTGAGTGCCAGTGTTATATTTCTTTTAAAGAAGGTTTAATGACTGAATTTTTTTTGTTACTTTTTCGTAGCTATTCTATGAAAACTTTTGCCTTGTGCATCGATTATAGCGAAAACATTTCAAAACAGTTTTTATCTTTACAATACTCTTTTTATCAGTGTTTATTGTTATGAAAATTGAATTGTTATTAATATATCGACAAAGATCAATTAATAACGTTAACTTACTAATAATTCATCGGTTAAAAAAAAAACATAAATCTGTATCAAATTCTCAATTACATGACATCTCTCTTGACGTTTATTTTATAGTTTTTGCTCAAAACAAGTGCATGTTGATGCATCTTAATTAGTCAATATAGCTTAATTATAAATTACAAGTTCTTTATTTTTCCACTGTACGGCTGATTGGGTGGAAGACCTGACTTTTATACGACCAACCTTTCCTTAAATAAATTTTAATTAAATACTGAATGTGTGTCGCCCATATACTTGATAATTTACAAACTGGTCACCATCCTTTTAAATTAATTGAATATTTACCGTTTTGTAGCCATACCAAGAGGAATTCGGAAACTTAAATATGCTGTTTTATTTGAAAAGCACCAAAGAATATAATTTATTTTATTGCTGTATCGTGCTGAGTAATCACGGGAGCCTACGATAATTTTTCGAGTATTTATGTCCATACAGTTTGGAACACACTCTTTCTCTATCGTTCTCATTTAAATTTTTAAAAGTAAAACTTATGCCTGCTATTTTAGACAAAATAGGCTTCATTATTTAACGTACATGGTTTACGAAGTGCTTGCTGCAACAATCGTTACTTAAATAACATTTAAATGATAATATTATACCAAACACAGGTATCTTCTTCACACGGCATCCTCTGGATTCCATAGCTCTCTGCCAGTTTTCTCTCGCCTCGTAGCTCTACCGGACTCACGAGGCGTAACGTTATTTCAAGATCGTAGAAATCGTAATTATATTGAGATTTCTTGCTGTTGTTTTTGTCTGTTGGTTACATTGTGAAATAGTTTAGTTTTAATCTAGCTTGAAATCTTAATACAATAAAAATCTGTCTTATGTGATGTGACATTGGACAGATCTATTGATGTTTGACCGGGCATAAAATAAAGAATTGGAACTATCACATATGTATATTAAGATTTTAGCATAATAGAACATTTCATTTCATTCTATTCAACTACAAATTTTATGGTTAAAAAAAATAATTACAAAAACGTTGGTATTGCTACAACATATTTAAATAATTATCGTTTTTTCAATTAAAAATAAAATGAAAGCTTTGTTTACATTTACCAGACGATATTTTAAGTTTGATTATGTTATAATAGTGTTGTTCGTGTTACGGCAGGTTATCTTGTTATCCGATTAGTGCATTATCGATAGTGCATTCAGTGTTATCACCGCAACATGATAACGATTAACTTTGCCGATACGCCTTCTGAACTTGGAATGCTAAAATATTTAACAATCATGAATAAATTGCATATAGTACAAGATCCGGTACAAGGAATTTATACTCTCATCTGTTATTTGATCAGGAGCTAGATATATGTTAGGTAATGTGTACATTGATAAATCACCAATAGAAAAAGCAATAGAAATGTTTTTATGTATTTTCATTTCCTCTTTTTTATCACTTCTATCGTGAAATAGAAATGTTGAGATAGACATTCTGATTTTAGTTTAGACAGCAATTGGTATGTGGATTTGGGCTTTATCAGCCATCTGCTGACGTTATTAATTACTTTCGCAACTAACTCATACCTCGACTTGCTCAAAACCAAACTAACAAATAAATCAATTTATCGTAAGTCTACGCGTGTAGTTAGCACTGATGTAAATGGCAACGCTTCACGTCCACGTTCAAGTCTCACATGCGCCTTGTTTCTGCAGCCAGCAACATAGCTTAACTATTAAACAAACGCTTTACCACAATCCCATTTGATGTCAAATGGCGATTTGGTCGACAGATGGTACGCACTAGTTTAGCAACAGCCTATTTACTCTTCTCTTGAAGGTCATAGTCAACCACGTCATAATTAGACGGAAACACTGTAAACATTGTACCATTTCAGGTACTCTTATTTACATCATTTTGTTGTCTAAGCTCTTTGTACACTGTACAAGAAATCCCCTGTGACGTTAATGAGTAAGGTCATGTTATAATGCACGGGTAGTAAGCTATAAGCTAAAAACTTGCTACACTTAACACGTGACCCGCTATGAACTACATTATCATCAATAAATCATGCTCGGAGCGACCTCGCACAGTGTTTACATTAAAACACTCGCGGAGTCCCCCTTGGCTGATGTCACGCCTAAATTGGTTTTCGTACGTTAAAAACGGACAATTTTAAAATGCTGTAAACAAAAATTTAAACGGATCAGAAAATGGATGGCT
>JWHW01031800.1:332362-358525 GCA_000931545.1 Papilio glaucus | reverse complement strand
GCTGGAAACAACATTTTACTAATTTGTTTATATTTTTATTAAATGTAACCATTTTAAGATACAAATAGCTAAATATATTATATTACAAGTTTATACATACATATATGTCAGGACTTTACGAAATAAAAAACTCGTATCACTCTAGTCACAAACGTAATGCTAAATTTTAATCAATAATAATATTAAGTTGTAAATAAAATCCTGCTCTATATTGCAACTGTAAGCTCCGAAATCCAACGAAGCATCTCAGATAGGGGGAGTCTTTTGTTATAGACGTGATGTAGGGTGCGTTTACAATGTGTTTCATTGAATTTTATCAAAAATTACTACGTAAAAATTATATTTGGTTTATCATATGTATAAAAATATTTTATTGTATTATTAAGTATCATTAGACATCCATGTTTTAATTATTTTATCATTTAAATAAAAATACGGTTAGGTATATGTACTTTACGCCTTTTAAGGTCAATCGAGACAACGAGGGTATTGATAGCTGATATCTTCTTGCTATTTATTTGTTTTTATCCACACTTGTTACAGTTAAGTGTAATGAAGACCTATTCGCAGCTACAATATATAGCAATATAATTAAAACATTTTTATTATTTAAATCGACACAAAAAGTCAACGAATCCTTCTTCCTAGACTTCTGTTCGTTATTAAAACATCGTTTTGCTTAGTTCCGCCTCTGACTCACCGGCGATGTCCGAGGCTTAAGAGCTTACATCACCGAAAACTTCTGGCAGTGGCACAAAAAAGGGGCCGGCAACATTTTTACTTAAAGTGAACCGAAGTGTCAAGAACGGGCGTCGCAACGACGCATCGGACTGCGCGCGCAGCACCGCAAACCCGGCTGTATCGAATGAGCCAGTCACTATCCTAACCTCAAAAACGATCTACCTCTAAAACAGCTGATTATACGCGTCCTACTACCAGAATGTTAAATTCAATTAAAATGTGAACGACAAAACCGACACGGGACGTCTAGACACGGTGGAAGCCGTTACGAAATTGTTTAAATTTAGAATCCGCCGGTGTTGTTTTTTTTGTGTTTCGATTTACAATTTTCTCGCGTTCATTCAGTTTTCAGCCAGTACGTACTGCGTTAATACATTATTTTTGGCTTTCCGCGATTTTATTTATCTGTAATATTAAGGAATATACATTTTAATGTTCTTATAGGTTACATTTTAAGCAAAATGAGTTTTTTTATCTTTTTGTGTGATTGAGTTTCGTCAATATGACTATACTATTAAGTGAACTATATAAATAACTATAGTGTTGTGATATAAACAATTGTGTGTACAATGGAGGAGTACGACTATGACTTCGCCTACGAGTGTCGGGTGGGTATCTACGTACATTTATAAGTTACTTGTATGCTCTATACGTTTTGACATTTATAAAGAACAATTTAATACGGAAATATCACTGAGTTTGCTTCGTGATGGCTTAACTCCTTCATACATAATTTTAAACTATTATTTACAATTTTAATGAATATTATATCGTCTTTATTACAAACTAATTTATCTTTTGTCTTTTATATATTGCATTGTCCTGATATAATTTTACCTAAATTAAATATTAGAAAGAACAAAAAGTGGTTAGTTTCTTCCGTGGTTATACGAACTGGATTTTTTCAATATAGATTATTGGACATATTTATGATACAAAATAGGTGCCATATTTGCCGAGGTGAAATGCTTATTCCGCTCACGATTTATTATACGAGTAATGAATTCTCGATTCCTCTTACTGTCTCGAAGACAATGGATGTTATATAAAGATTTCTGATATTTAAGTATGTGTAGCCTTAAAAGAAATAAATTTAATGTATTTGTTTTTTTTTTTGATCTTTTGGGACTCTTTTCCGACCGAAGAATCAAATTAAGTCAAGCATATTTTTCTGTAGTGAAACCTATTCACTTCAAATATACAGCTTTTTTGTGACATAAAAAATCAAGTCCAATAAGCTTACACAATACAGGGCTCTTCAACGATTTACTACACTTTATACCTGTATACCATTGCAGTTTAAATCGCCATATGCTTTACAAACCTGAATTATTTCTACAAACCAAACCCGTTTCGGTTGAGCCATACGCGTATTAAATGTAAATATATACGTATTTTAAAACCAGTAGTGTGACCATTTAAAGACCTCTTATGTACAACTTTTGGCGGTAAAAATTTACATAGGTTAAACCCTCTCAATTTTTTTTAACAAAGTGTATGGGAAAAAGCTGAAGTAGATAATGAAATTAAAGTGGGATGAAGGGATGGGAAGGGAAAGGGGATGGTGTTTGGTAGCCATTGATGGAGGAGCTTGGTGCCAAATCATTAGAATTCTTCCGTAAGAAATTTTAAAGTGAACTTGATAATAATTATTCCAATTAATTTTTTAAGTAGACCACCTTATTGTGATTTAAACTGTATAAAATGTCGTGTGCTTTTTAGTTTGTAACTTGCTAAATCCTACCCTCAAGAGGGGTCAAGTCTGAATACTGGATTAGCTACTTAAGATATCTTTTATGCGTCACAACGGTCAGATTCCAGTCTGAGACACCATAAAATTTTATATAGCGTAAATCACCAAAGTTCGTTTTGGGATCTCCTTGATGTCTCCACTGTATATGATACATTTGGAACCCTATAAAGCGATAGATAGCGTTTGCCGTATTTATACCCAAGCAGTGTTATCGGATGTATATACTTATAAAGTATTTAAAAAATGATGGGTCACAATAATTATGTACTGTTATGTCAACGGTACTAAAGATATACTTTTTAGTTTTACGATTTTTTGGTTGCCGAATTAATGATACATAGCTCTTATAAGTATATAAACTCATTTATGTAATTGATCAATCTTTAGGAGCATGATAGAATATTATAAATGAATATTAATAGCTTTTAAGATGGTTTTAGTGCAAGAATTTATATCAATATCATTAGAATATTTCTTTGTCAGTAATATCTTAGCATAAGAATGTAATGATAAAAAATATCCAAATAATATCAGAGAAAATTACGGAATTATAGCCCCACAGCCCAGTTTGTTGTCTTTGTGAATATTGCAAAAATCTGTGCGAGCTTAATGCCTATCTACCCCCGCACAATATCCAAACGTGTTCAACGTAATATGTCATATATTCATAGAACCATAAATAAACAAACATTTTTTATCATTAACTTGAATTTAATTTACAGCGGCTCGTGGAGGCAATGGCACCGAGATCGGCGAGGTCTTTCCGCCAAGAATTTAATATGCAGGATGTAGCAACGACGGAACATACCTTCACTACCTACACTTCTGAAAAGTAAGTCACCGGTACCTATAAATATGCAATATTAATAGGTTTTATGAATCCAATAAACCTAATTAATTTTCATGTTATATTTCAATTGTTTTTTATTTGCTTAAAACAGATATGTGAGAACGTCACATTCGGCGGAATTTGACGGTCATGTACCAAACAAATCAATGGCCAATGGCAAATTAACCTCACCTAATTACGCTTCCAAAACAATTATTACAGAAGAAGAGAGACCTGACGTTAGAAAGCTCAAACGGGTACACAAAATGTATGAGGGTCCAAATATAATAGAATCCAGAGGTATTATTCACCCTGAAACTAGAGAAATTCTAACAGTCGGTCAAGCTATTAGTATGAGAATTCTCGATGTTCGTACGGGAAGACTTCTGTCTTCGCCCGAAACAAGACAAACGATGACAATAGAACAAGCTGCGAAAGAAGGTCTTATAGACCCAAAACTCGCTGCGAGGTTAACTGGACCTTGTGGCATGACAGAAGACGGGAATGAAGTTACTCTCTTGGAAGCTATTCAAAGAGAGCTTTATGATGCGGAACAAGGGCTATCAGATCCAGCAGAGAAAAGAATAAAGGTAACTGTCGAAGGCGAGAAGAGCAGCACACAAGGAATGAGTATTTCGGACGCATTAAATCAGGGCCAGGTGGATTTGCAAAGAGGCCTTTACAGACTACCAAATGGTACTTACATCACGATAGCTGAAGCGTATCAACGTGGCTTCCTGATCTACAATGAGATTATCAAAATAAAATCAAGCGCTTTGTCTCTTACCGATGCGATTAGTCAAGACTTAGTAGATAACAATGGCTGGATATTGGACAGAAACTCGGGCGATAGATTCCAATTAGATGTTGCCATTCAAAACGAATTAATTAATACCGATTTTAGGGAAATAGTTGATCATAAAAATGACACTAAAATAACGCTTGCTGAAGCTATAGAAAGAAATATAATTAATACAAAACATTCAAAATATATACATAACATTACAAAAGAAAAATTAAGTTTCAAAGATGCTGCTAGCAAACGTTATATCTGTAAACCTATGACTCTTAAGGATGTCTGTGATAATAATTTAATGACAAATGATGGTAAGATTCTATCACCTGCTAATAGAGCACCCCTTAATATTTTGGAAGCTATTTCTGCGGGCGTTCTTGATAGTGACAATGTAAAATGTATCTCTGATACGACTACTGGGCAACTTTTAACTTTGTCTGAAGCTTTAGGAGCTCGCATTATCCTAACTGATAACAAATTCCGCGATAATTTAACAGGTGAACTTTGTACTATTCCCGAGGCAGTAGATCGTGGTCTTATCACCTCCGTGTCGCAAAGATCTATCTTTGACATTGATGGATTTAGAGATCCGAAAACCGGTGAATTCGTTTCATTCAATACTGCTTTAAGTAAAGGTAACTTAAAATATGTTAACGGTGAAACCTTCCTCAAATCTGAAAGTGGTGATTTTGTCTATTTGGAAGACTGCACTAAAGTATCTATAATTCGTCCTGAAGTTTTAGAGATGTTTAATCGCAAAATAGGAATTTTCGAAAATGGTAACGAACTTTCTGTGTTAGATGCTGTCTTCAAAAATATTTTAGACCCTAAAACTGGTAATTTACTTGACGTAATGACTAAAAAACCTGTACCATTTAATAAAGCTGTAGAAATTAATATGATATCACCTGAAGGAGCCGCTTTATTAAATTCCCTTTTAAATATTACTCTTACTCTGCAAACAGTTACAAAGACTGTCAAACGATACGTAACGGTTACTAATACGAACACGTCTCGTAGATCGGACTCTACTGTCACGTTTTCTGAAGCTATTCAACGTGGTCTTTTAGATGAAACTACTCAAACATTTACAGATCCTACTACGGGAACTGTCTTCCCAATACAACAAGCACTTGATGAAGGTTTGTTAGGCGTAGAAAAGAACGAGCCCCGAGTAACTCGTCTTTCTGATCGAGTTAGTAAAAAAGATCTAGTTCCTGGTCAAGTTGTAGAGCTAAAAATTACAAAAAAATCGTTTATAAAAGATCTCCCTGTAAGTCCAGAAAGCAAATTGGAAAATGATACTAAGCCAGAAACAATTAAAAGCCCGGAAGATGTGAGGGCAAAGTTTCAACCACATCAAGACATAAAACATGAAATTAAAACAGTAACGTCTAAATCCACATCCGTAGAACCAACAGTTACTTCTCTTACAATCAAAAAGAATACCATCGAGTTACCTAATGGTGGTTGGTCGCTGAAAGAAGCGATTCAGCAAAATCTTTTTGATCCTTCCACAGGTACCTTCGTTATTCCCGGTACCGATAGAGTTCTGGACTTAGAGGAAGCCTTAAAACTCAATATCATAAATCCAGAATCCGCTAATGTAATTGACCCGAAAACTAAAAGAGAACTCTCTCTGAATAAAGCACTCAGCTTACGCGTACTGGACTCTACAGGTCATTACAAATATTTAACAGAAACCTTAACAATGAAAGAAGCCCTTGAGCATAAATTCGTTATTCTTACACAGTTGACTCAGTCTACATCTGTTCATAAAGTCATAACCATAACATCTATGGCTGGCATGCCCGATAAAATGGAGATATCTGAGCCAGGACGACATGTTGTTGATGCAGAAGAACAACTGGCATTGGAACCCGTACAGGTCATACCTGGCGTTATATTTGACCCTGCCACCGCACTAATTATTTCCACTACGTCAGGAATATCAGAAAACATTCTAGAAGCAGTGGATCGAGGTCTAATTTCGTCTAACTCTGTAACAGTTTCAGACCCACATAGTGGCGAAAGAATTTCTTTAAAACAAGCTTTTGCTAAGAAAATAATTGACCAAGAAACTGGAGAATATAAAGATTTGTCTGGTAAAAAAATTACCTTAGCTGATGCGACTAAAGTTGGTCTAATAGCTGTTGTAGGGGCTCCGCTTATTGCGGCCTCTAAAGTGATTCAAGTTGTAAAGAGTACAATGGTAAAAGATCCTAAAACAGGGGAAGATCTGCCTATGGAAGTTGCATACGAAAGAGGACTTGTTGATGCTTTGACATATAAGAAATATGAAGATTCTTTTAAAGAAAACTCCCCAGATAAATCTGTCTCACCAACTCAAAAGCTTGATCAAATTTCTACTGGTCTAGAAATTTTCGAAAGAGGGGTAATTGATCAAAATATACAAGAAAAAACCCAAACAACATCAATGACAACAACGACTACAGTATCTCAAATAGTTACGACTACAATAATAGATCCTCAAAGTGGTGAAACACTGTCGCTCAAAGAAGCACATAATAGGGGTTTGGTTGACCCTGCCACATACATGAAATACCAAGATTCACTGAGAGATGTATCACCAAATGAAACGTTTGCAGAAAAAGAGGAATATACCGAGTCGCACAATATAACATTAGGAACACAGAAACCAATATCTGTTGGAGCCGCTGTATCTGAAGGATTTATAACAGTAGAAACAATACAAAATAGTTTGTTAGCAGATACGGCCGCCAAAAGTTTCTTATCGAGTAAACAGGTAAAGTCGAGTAAACCTTATACAGTAGATGTTATAGAAATTGATGAAAACGCTGTAAACAATACACCTAAGTATAAACTAAATACCGTGAAAGATGCTTTAAGTGAAACTTTGGAATCCAAACCAATTGTGTTGTCTAAACTTAGAAAACGGGTAATAAACCCTACGAAAGCTCTTGAAAAAGGTTTAATAGACGAAACCACAGCAAAATTACTAGATTCTGTTAAATTATATAAAGATAAAAATGGCAAGCCTATCACACTAAAAACAGCTATTGAAATAGGACTTGTTGATGAAAATAAAGGACAAGTTACCGACCCTGTTCATGGCTATTTATATTCAATTAAGGAAGCCATTAAAAGAGGTATATTAGACGAAGAATGTCAAGACGAAGTTTTAATTCCTATTGCTAAAAGTTTATCGATAACCGAAGTAATGCAACAGGGGTTATGGGATGCCACTTCTAAAAAAATTATACACCCTGAAACGGGAAGTAGCTTAACACTTCGGGAAGCTATTATTTGTGATATTGTCGACCCTCTATCTGCAGTGCAAATATCACCGGGTAAGCTAATTACTTTAGAAGAAGCTATTGAGAAGAATGTAATCGATACTGATAAAAACATTATTAAAACTAATAGAGGTGTTTTGGATTTGGTGTCGGCAGTTAATGCAAATGTCTTCCCTAAAAGTAAGGACAAGTCTTTAGAAAAAATACCTCTAGCAGGAATGACTCTTGCAGTTGCAATTAAACAAGGAGTAATTAACCCAACAACATGTGAAATAAAACATCCTCTTACAGAGGAAACAATTCCAATGGTTGAAGCCCTTGATAAAGATTTATTAATGGGAATTCCATACCCCCAATCATCTAATACAATTACTCTTAAAGATGCCATTTTAAAAGGTTTTATTGATCTGTCTAATTACACTTTCACTAATCCAATCACAAAGGAAGTAATCCCTGTGGACGAAGCATTGGAGAGTGGACTATTGGCTATCAAACTTGATCCTGAAATAGTGGACACAACTGGTATTGTAACCACTATAACGGAAACGTTTACCTCTCAGCATACAATAACAACTAAAATGGTTGAACTTCTTGCAGATTATGTCTTGTTAAGCGCTAATGAAGTGCAGAATATAAAAACTGGAGAAATAATTTCCATGGTCGAAGCACGGGAGAAAGGTATAGTTAGAGATGAACAAATAAATAAAGAGCAGTTCCTTACTAGTGATTCGAATATAAGTTTCAATGATGCCCTTATGTTGGGGTATATCGATTTAGAAAAAGGCACCTTTACTCATCCGAAAACTGGTGAAACTATTACCGTTGTTGAAGCTGTTAACAGTGGTTTATTAACTACTGAAATTCAATCAACAATCGAGCCAGAAGCGAAACCTAAAGATTTGGAAATGCTTGATCTCAATGAGGCTTTTGAACTTTTATTTGATGAAAAAACCCAAAAATTCAAAGATCCGAAATCACCTAATAAAGTGATGACGTTTAAAGAAGCTCTGGAAAAGAAAGTAATTAATCCTGATTCTGTAATATATAAAATAGGTTCAGATAAATCTATTACTTTGCAAGAAGCTCTACAAGCAGGTGTCTTAGACAGCAAGAGTGGAAAATTGAAAGAATCTAATACAGGTAGATCGCTAGATGTTAAAAAAGCAGCTAAAATGGGATTATTAGCTGTCGTCGCTGCACCAGTGCTGGCTGGAATGGCAGTAGTGCAAGGAGCAAAAGCAGTCACAAGTAAAGTTATATCGCCAAAGCAAAAGATAGATGAAAAGGGTATAGTCTCAACAATGGCCACTAAAACAGTATCGGGAAATGATGTCACGAAAGAGATTGATTTAGTCACATCTAAACAAATTGTGGGCGAGAAAGATTCCGTTAAAAATAAACCTAAAGATAAAACTACTGCTGAAGCACCACAAGCCGAAACTATTGCAATAAAAGAAGATCAAATGATAAGCCAAATGCAAGTGGCAATGCCAAATGAACAGTCTTCGAAGAATACAGATGATCAATTAAACTCAACTGAGACATCATCTAGAGACAACTTGTCCCCCTTAGCATCTTCCCAGAAATTCTTAAAACAAGAAGTAGCAAAGTTGATTGAAGAAAAATCTCCTTTAGATAATAATAGAGATAAAGCAAATAATGAAGCGGATATAGTGGATATTAAACAAAAAGACAAGGAAACACTTCAAAGTAAAATAAACGTGATCTCTAAAGATGCATTACCTGACTTAGATGATACAAATATAAAAACATCTAACCAAACAGGCGCAGTAATAGGCGATGAAGGAAAGAAATCATTAAGTGATAACATTTCTCATACTTACGATAGTCATGAAAAAATTATTGAGCGTCAACCTACTACTATAACAGAATTCCCTACCACTGGCGACATAACCATAATCAATAGGACTATTTCTACTAGCAAGCCTACGGAACATGTAAGTGAACACAGTAGCACCGACTATTTAACGACTGTTACAAAAGTCACAAAATTTGAAAGGACCCAAAATCAATCTACTTCTAGCATGACTACTACGGTGAGCGCAGCTTCTAAAGTTTGTAAAGATTCCTCGGATGATAAAAACGAGTACAACTTAGATCAAGTTGATAAAGTAATATATGAAATTAGTGAAGTTAACGACGTAAAACAATCGGAACATGATGATAAATCTGTTAGTCCTGAACAAGATGTTAAAACAAGAAATGAAAACATGGAAAGACCAGAAAGGGCAAAAATAACTGATTTGGCTGAGCTAAACAAGTATGATCAACCTCTTGAAGTAGCCACAGGTTTAATATATGATCCTAAAACAAAGACCGTCATATCACTAGATTCTGGCTTGGTTGAAGATATTTCAACTGCAGTTGATAGAGGGACTATATCTACGGAATCTATTAAGTTTTTAGAACCAACCACGGGTAAAGAAATGACATTACAACAAGCCATTGACAAAGATATCGTTGACCCGAAAACTGGTCAATTAAAAGACAAAACTGGAAAAATCATTAATATTAGCCAGGCAGCTCAAATCGGTTTAGTAGCTGTTGTTGGAGCGCCAGTTCTCGCAGCGGCTAAATTGATTGATGTTGTTAAAAATGCAGTTAATTCAGACGATAAAACTGGTAGTATCCTCGCACAAAAAGAAAATGTACGACATCCAGATATTTCGATAAACAAAGAGGAGCAAGATAAAATAAGTTCTGGGGTTAGTTTAGTACCGACCACTTTATCTCAACCGGATAGTTCCGATAGGAATCAAAAAAGTAGACATCAAGTTAGTGTTACAGATAAGATAGTAGACACAACATTAGCAACCTCTCCCCAGGTTACAAGGATAGAAAACGAATTTTTAAGTGCGGAAAAAGAACACTATACACCACAAGATACAAAAACTATTTCAGCTACGTTTATCGACGCCGAAAAACAACCACTTAGAGACTTGGATGAAATAACAGAACATAATGTAACGAGGATTAAGCCGGAACTAGTGAAGGTACTTTACGAAAATATTCCCTTAATCGACGCTATTGTGGAAGGTAAAATAGAACCTAAAGTATGTAGAATTATAGTAAATGGCATTGAGTCACCGCTTACCGTTCAAGATTCATTAGAACAGGAGCAAATTAGCAGGTTTACACCAGTTGATGTAATTTCTAAGAACTGTGTGGTTGTAAAAGAGTGTAAACCAAAGTACAGCATTGCGATTTCGCAAAAGTTAACTCCTGAGGAACTGTCTGAGATGGGAGTTTATGATATAGAAAAACAAATATTTTTAAATCCTGAAACTGGAAGTAAACTTACTTTCGAAGAATTTGTTTACGGCTTACATGTTTTTGATCCGGCGACGATTTTAGTTAAAGATTTAGGTTCTAAGTCTGACAGTTACGTTTCTTTTGATGAAGCAATTTCAAGGCATATTATTGATAAAACATCAGGTCACATGGTTAATCCCAAAACAGGCAAACGCGTGTCATTTTGGGAATGTATACAAATTGGTTGGATAGTTGAGCAGCCAGAAGATGTTTCGGTTCTAGAACAGATAACAATTGAAACTGCGTTTGAAAAAGGTCTGTATAATCCAAAAACTGGTGAGATCAAAGACATTAATACAGGTAAAATAATTCCGATTGGCGAAGCAGTTGAAAAGTGTATAATTGATCACGAATCTTTATTAATTAAATTACCTCATTCAAACGAAAGTATAACATTATCTGATGCATTAGATCGGGGGATTATTGAGATACATGAAGGTATTATTACTATAATAGAAACACACGAAACAATTGAAGTGTCTATTGCGATACAACGCGGATTTATAACTATTACTCGACGGCCTATATCTATTGAAGCAGCTATAGTGAAGGATATGTACGAACCTACAACAGGTAAAATTAGAGATGCAGTAACTGAACAATTTGTATCAGTTGGCGATGCTGTCGACAGAAACATTGTCCATCCAACAATATCAGAAATCAAGGACACCGTTTTAGAAAAATTCATTCCACTTTCTGAAGCCCTTGAAAGTAAATTAGTAGATCCTGAGACTGGAAAATATAAAGATAAAAAGACTGGTAAAGACATTCCATTAGATGACGCTTTGAAAAAGGGCCTCATCTCAACTAAAGATATTTCGTTTTCGTTGTTCGATGTTATTGATTTAGGTTATTATTCTCCAGACACTGGAAAGATACTGAATCCAAAGTCATGTCAAATAGTAACAGTGAAGGAAGCTATAGAAATGGGTTTAGTTGATCCATCTGACGTGAAAATTAAGGACGATAAGTCTGAAGCAGTAATACCTTTCAAACAAGCGGTTACAACTGGTCTGTTAGATTTAAAAGAAGGTATTATGACAAGCCCTCTATCCAATCTTAAGGATGCTTGTGAAAAAGGCTATCTGTTAAGCGACAAAAAACCAATGTCCTTACAAGAGGGATTAGTTCAAGGCTATTACGATCCAGATACAGGACTTTTGAATATTAATAACGTAACAATGACACTTGATGACGCTATCAAAATAGGTAACATTAATCCAGAGGCGTTAACAGTTAGGGATTCCGGTTCTGGCGAAATTATAACATTATCTAATGCTATTAAAGTAGGTATTATTGATTCACAAGCAGGCAAAGTTCGAGATCCGGTGCAAGGCGATAAAATATCACTAACCGATGCTTCAGAACGGGGTTTAATTGTTCCTGCTAAACGGAAACTTAGTTTGCCAGAGGCAGTTTTTAAAGGTTTTTATGATGCTAAGACCGGTAAATTTTTACATCCTCAATTAAAAGACAAAGTACAAACGGATAGGGCGATTAAGAAGCGCATGTTAGACCCACAATCAACACTAGTACATATTGGTGGTAAAGTAATACCGTTTGAATTCGCTGTTGATAAAGGTATCGTAGACGGCAGAACAGGCAGTATTATGCTAGGTGATGAAAGAATAGATTTCCGAGAAGCTTTTGAAAGAGGTATTTTAGTCGAGGTTCGAAAGCCACTGTCTCTAATCGAAGCGCTGGAGAAGGGTATATACAATGACATTACAGGACTATTTATGGACCCACAAAGCGGCAAAAAGTATACTTTTGCTGAAGCTATTAAAATGAGTCTTGTTGATCCGCATTCAGTACATATACAGGACAACAGATTGGGTAAATGGGATAAAATCACCCTAACTGAATCTATGGAAACGGGAGTCATTGATAATGTAACCGGCAAGATAAGAAACATTAACAATGAAAATGAAGAAATAAGTCTGCGTAAAGCATTCGAAATAGGTCTACTAGTAGATAGCAAAGCTCCAATTAGCATTCAAAGAGCATTACATCAGGGCTTGTATGACGATAGTACTGGTAAATTTGTCGATCCAGCAACAAGTCGTAAAATTACTTTACACGAGGCAATTAGACGATCTATTATAAGTTCAAAATATCTTTGTTATTTCGATAAAAAATCTGAAAAACCTTTGACGTTAGCGGATTGTTGTCGCAGTGAAATCGTTGATAGGAGAAGCGGAAAATTTATAGAACCTGGTTCTGACGTACAAATAACTTTATCTGAGGCCATGAGTTTAGGACTTATTGTTGACATTGAAAGTGCAGGATTTAGCTTATATGAAACTTTAGCTATGAACATGTATAATATAACAGAGTTAGTCTTTATACACCCGGTAACAGAAAGAAAAATCACATTGAAAACAGGTATTTCTGAGGAACTTGTTAACCCAGAAATGTCTTTGGTAAAAAATATTCCATCAAGCAAGTACGTTAAGCTAACTGAAGCCATTCAGTCGGGTATCATTGACGACTCTAACAATGTTTATGTTTTACCAAACGGAAATCAAATTAATTTACTAGATGCTAAACATCGCGGTCTTATTGTAAATTCAAAGAAGCACCTTAGTCTCGAAGAAGTTATTAAAAATGGCTTATTCAGAGCAGATAATGGTAAAATTGTTGACCCAAGTACAAACGAGTTCATCGATATAAACAAGGCTATTGAAACTAATCTAATTAACCCTGAATTAACTGTTGTAAAAGATAGCTTTACAAACAAGTTTAAACCGTTGCTTATTGCAATACAACACGGTGACGTGGATATTACTAAAGGTAGAGTTATTGACACTAAAGCAAAGAAAACTTACAGCTTAGATATTGCCTTTGATAAAGGTCTCCTTGTTACTGTGGCTCAACCTTTAACATCACAAACGGTTGCTAAACGTTACGTATCTGATTCTTCAGCATTAAATGAGCCGGTACTCAGGGAATTCACCTTAGATGAAGCAATTAAATATGAATTTATAGATCCCCAAACTGCATTAATTAAAGATCCACATAAAAACAAATACATTCCATTACAATTAGGTATCAGTGAGGGTATTATTGATACAAATCTAAAAGGCTCGTTCGATACTCAAACTGGTAGATCACGCACCTTATGCTTTGTTTTCGAAAACGGCTTCATAGTTTACGTTCGTGAACCTCTTACGTTTGAGCAAGCGTTAGAAAATGGTCATCTCAATCTGAATACCGCTCGATTTACTGATCCACATTCCAAAGAAGTTTTAACTGTAAAGGATGCAGCCACATTAGGTTACATCGATTCAGACACAGCTCTGATTAAGGATAATCTCAAAAAGAGGCTGGTGAAGCTACCGGAAGCTTTTCGTAAAGGCCTCATGGATGCTGAAAAGGGTAATATTTTAGACACAGAAACCTCCAAACTTAATACTTTGCCGGCCGCAATTGAAAGTGGCCTGCTTATGACACCCAAAAAGAGCTTTAGTTTGATCGAAACATTGAATTTCGGTATCTACAATCCGACTACAGGCGCCTTAAACGATCCATTTATAACAACGAGTGTTATTGATAGAAAAAGACTTACATTAGGCGAAGCCATTAAACAAGGTATCGTAGACCCGTCGAGCACCGTTGTGAAAGAACCGGAAACAGGAAAAATTTGCCCATTGACTCAAGCGATCGAGCAACACCTGATCAATCCTATTGAAGGCAGGCTGATAATCGATCCACAAAAAGGAACAAGTATCGATTTAGTCAAAGCATTAAAGAAGGGACTGTTACTGCCAGCAGAAACGAGGGTAAGTTTTCTTGTTAACATTTACTTCGTGCTTTTATACAAGCAATGGTGTAGCTTTTATTTTCTTTTCTCAACTTTTAGACTGTCTATCTTAACTTAAGCGTTTGGCTTAAACATTGGCATGGCACGACACTCACGAGACAAGCAGTGTCGAAGACTAGGGGCTATATGCAGTTTTAGTGTGGTTATAGTTATGTTTATAAATAAATACAATACAATTCTAGTCTTCCATTTAATTAGTTGCAATAACTTCAGCTCTCTTTAGTTAAAGAATAAAATTACATATTGTGTTTTGTATATTTTTGTAACAACGTAGTAGCTATAAAGCACAATCAAACACTCTTTATGTAATTTTAAGATTATACAAAGGTTGAAATCATGGCATGACACAAGTTGCAATCACAAGATGCAATATAATTTCTATCAGTAGTTAAATGCAAAATTCGTACCTATTTATAAGTAGTAAAAATACATTGTCTTGTGTTGTCTTTAGTTGCTTAAGTCTTGGTTAAATTACTCATACAATTGTCAGTTTACCTCTAGGTATCGTTGCATTTTCAATACTCAAAATAGTTTGTTTACAAATCCAACTTTTCTCAATATATCAAAAATAATCTGTATGGTGCTTTCGAAATACCGAGAGAACTTTAAACCTGTTGTGAAAAAAATATTTATAAAAATAAAAACTGATAATTGTAACTGAAAAGCCGCATTTACACATTAGTAATAAGGCTCGATGTATGTTGTTTTTTATTTCCAGCCGTTGCCTGCGATGCTAAAGAGCCCTTTTGAGCTAAATCGTGAATGCTTGCCTTTGAGGGATCATATTAACGACGATACGAACCATCACCGTTTCGCCAAATATCTAACCCCATATTCACACTGTGCTAAGAATCCGAAACATCGGGGGGGATTACCCGTCGATCTATTTCGCTTAATTGTTTGCTTACATCATTATAAAAACCAGCGAAATATGACAGCTGGGATTTTACATTATTTCGTAGTCTCTTAATTATTTTTTTCCCAAATTACGTTCCGATATACTCATTCCTTGGACTACCATACGTTTGGAATGCATGATCGCAGTAAGATACGATGTTGATGCAAGGGCTATTATCGCGGCTCAAAACATTCACAAATATCACGAAACGGTAAAACATTTTCTACAAACACAAACACGGAAGGTAGTATTTCTGATTCAATACGTCTCTTATACTCGTCTGAATGAGATTTTATTTCATGAACTATTACATATTTTTATTTTATTTTCGTCTTGCATGTTTTCTTTTACTTAATGAACTAAGATCTCATTATAAATAAATTCAATGTAAATTCTTTTACAACTCAATCTAGTATGTATAAAGTTACGTGTACATTACTCCAACACTATGATCTTACTCTTTCTTCAACTGTATCACAAAAAGTTTCAAAGTTTTTTTTTCAAAGTTTCAGATTTTCAAAAGGTATATTTGTTTTTCTTATATTACTGATAACAATTAACGTTAACATTAATACGATGATCATACTCATTACAAACGAAGCTTTCTTCGTGCGAATGTCACTGAGTCAATCGGTTTTTAACTTTGTGGCATTTGCAGTCACTGCTTGCATGGGTCGCTTTTTCGCACGTATCTGATCAAATATACGCAACGATTTGACAATGTTGTGTTTCGTCATTCACCCTATTGTGATTCGCCTGTATGTCGTCTTTCTCTTTCTTCATTTGGATCGTTTTCTTCGCTTCATCGTATAGTTTTGTTGTATACGCTTCTCGTAGGTTCTTCGTCTTTAGGTTCTTTGTGTAAATTTATATATATTTCGTCGTCAATTGCATTAACTTTGATTGTAAAAATGCACAATAAAATTTAAGTAAATAATTTGATATGTACAGACTGACAGCACCAAAAATGTAGATAGTGGCATTGTAAGATAGCCAAGTAGCTATAGAAGCGAGTGAACCTGTCAAAGTCGAATACTTCATGACGGGTGATTTTAATGAATAAATTGTAATGTATTTTCTTTCGACATTCAGCAAGCGGTGGAGGAGAAATACAGGCTATGCGATGATACTTTGTCCAAGTTGCTGGAATGGATCGCGGTGGTCGAGGAAAGGTTGGCTAACCAGGAACCAGTGAAGGAAAACATGGACGAACTCCGCAACCAAATTAATGTTTTGAAGGTGAGTTAATAAATACGATAGACAAATGAGCACTGTAAAAGATTGGAAGCTAAACATTTTGTATCATTGCAGCTGATTAAGGACGACCTGGAAAGTCACCAGCGCCAGGTCTCCGCTTGTGCTGACCAGGCTAAACAACTTCTCGTATCTGGAGGCGACGTTTTGGCTCCTCATGAGGTAAATAATTTAACGAATTTTAGCACGCACTGTGAGATTTTAGATTGGATAGTTTAGATTTTGTTTGAACTCGGCTTATCCTGTATCGAATCAAATTTCAAACTGCAGGTGGCAGCCCTTGAACGTGGAGTGCGTCAACTGAAGCAGAGATACGACAGATGCACAGAACGATGTGACAAGATGCTAAGACGACTCGCCGCCGCCAGGGATGAGCTTGGCAAATTCACGTATGTGTTAATTTGCTTTGTTTCTTTTCATCATCATGATAAGCCAAGAGAGAGATTGCTGGATGTAGAATCACCACAAAGATCGGACCATCCAGTAGAATTCTGCAACTTTCATCGTCGATCCATCTTGAAGGATTCCTACCCACATTCCGTAGTCGTAGCCCCATACAAGAACTAGTGAGTATCTGTACTTTACTAATGATCTATTCATGTTGCAGGAATGAACTGAATACCTTCGAAAGCTGGATGGATGGCGCGTACCGTAACTTGGAGGACAAGGAGGCGGCGCTGTCTAACCTGGACAACCTGCCGGCGCACAGCGAAGAGGTGCGCGAGTTCGTATCGGACGTGATCGCGCACCAAGCCGATCTCAGGTTCATCACCATGGCCGCTCAAAAGTTCATCGATGAGGGCAAGGTTTGTGTATATAAATCCTGACTTTGTTTACATTACTGTGTTTTGTATTTCTTTTCGTTTATTCTTCTCATATTGACAAAGACTGTAAATTGATTGACTCAAACATTCATTAAGTTATATCTACTTTTTATATTTATTATTTACGTTATCGCCATGCAGGAGTTCGTAAACATAGTGAACGAGCAGCGAGCGACCGCAGAGTCGCGATCCGCGCCTCTGACCGCGCGTGGGGATCAGGTGCGCGACGCAGCGGGTTCTGCGCGACGCAGGCATGGCGAGCTGGCGGCACGTGCGCAGCGTCTGCTAGACAGATTGCGCAGTGCGCACGCGGCATTGCAAAGACACCGTGCCGCGATGCAGCGTGCGCAGAACTGGCTCCAAGAGGTACGACATGCCCTTTTGTTATGACAACAAACTATTCTAATGCCGTCTGCTATACAAAAATAATGTAATGAATTCTCTAGTCTCTAGCCTGTACGGTGCAGATCCATGAAAGTACAATTTAAATTGTCTTAAGTAACTTGCTGCATTTATAAAATTATAAAATTTATGAATATATTTTTTCGCAAAAATTGAGATACCACAGTACAATATAATTGGTTTTTTCGCTATATATTTTAGTATTAAGGGTGTTAACGAATCTACTAAACTATGGTATATTTAATGTTCGGTTTCAGCTTGAACCCCAGGTCCGAACCGAGTTGGACGAGCCTATCGGTGGCGAGCCTCGCGCAGTAGAGACGCAGCTGCAGCGCGTCAAGGCCTTGCACAACGAGATACTTTCGCAAGGAAGACTAGTCGACAACGCCAAGGAGGTTAGCCAATAATAACAATTTCCCTACATCACTTCCTATCATTAAGCCTTGAGCAGAGAAATTACTGATATTTTTAACCATATACATAAAGAAATATACGGTTAATTTTTGGCTACAATATAAATAAAGAATATTATTACAGAAGATAGATAGAAATATTGTATACTACTTATTACACTTTACGAAAACTAGTCTACTATGTATGTCGGTCTATGTGTTATTAGAGTTAAAGAACTACATTGATGTTATAATTTATTTTTGACGGTGTTGCAGGCTTGTGAACAGCTACTCACCAGTTTAGAAGGCAATATAACACCTTCAGAAACTCGGCAGCTAGAGTCCCCCGTACAGCAGCTGGTATCACGCTATGAACAGCTGGGCGAGACGGTAGCGGCGCGTTGCGCGGACCTGGAAGCGGCGCTGCTGCACTGTCAGGGCCTGCAGGATGCAGCTGAAGCGCAGGCCACCTGGCTCTCGCAAGCCGAGAATGCTTTCAAGTTAGTGTTTTACAATCTCACCAAGCCCACACATTTCCTCCTCTCTTTTTGTATGCGAAATGCAGTATATAAATTGTGCTTATCTTATAGTACACAAAACCAAATGAGTAGCAGATGTTTTGTGCGCCTTTATAGTGGACAAGGCGGTCGATAATAAGGAGAATGACAGGTGAAATATATGGGACGGAGATTAGGTCTCCGGTTTTTTACTCGTAAGACAAAACGCAAAGGCTCAAAGCATAAAATACTTCAAGTCAGTCTTTTGTGAGCTCGTGATACTACCTGACGGCCCATTCAATGTAACAGCTATCGCTGTTGCGGAACTCGATCGTTCATAAACTTTTTTTCAATAAAAATTTCAACGGACTTGTATTTCACCAGGAGTCAACAAAAGCCCGCGTCGCTGATCCGCGAGCGGCTCGACGAGCAAGTCCGCGAGCAGCGACTCGCACACGGAGAGGCGGAGGCGCACCGCCCCACGCTCGCCAAATTATTATCAGCTGCTAGGGATGCGGCGCGAGCGCCCTCGAACGCCAGGATCGCTAAGAAACTGGAGCAGAGGGCTGAGGATATTTATGCTAGGTAACTAAATACAAGTTTGTCTTTAAAAAGAAAATTGTCAATCGAAAGAGGACCTTGAGAATGTTAAAACCATAAAGACAACCAGAAAAGGCAATTGTATTGGTAGGAAATATCTAACCCGATGTAATACCAGCTGTGTGAAATAAGCGTAAGCGATATCAAGAGACAAATTCGCAATCTCTGCCTACCCTTCTGATATGCGTATGAGGGCTTATTTTATTTGTGTTTGAATAAAAGCAATCACTCCAAAATACTTTAATTAAAATACTATTATAGCACTCTTCTTATGCTAATGGTGTCAAACGGTTCCAGAAATATCGACTTGCAATTCTACTAATTAAGGGTGTCATAAATATTCAATATCTACGTGATTAACAGATACGAGAAGCTAGTTGAGAGGTCGAGCAAGCGCGGGCAGTTCTTAGAAGAAGTCAGCTCTGAGTTGGCTCGCTTCACGCAGCAGGCGGCCAAGCTGGAAGCGGCGCACTCGCAGCTCCTAGAGATGGGAGACACGCGACTGCACGAACTGGCCGCGGCTAGGTATGCTGATAAAATGAAAATATAATTAAGTAGTCTTAATATTATTTATAGTATTTACTGCTGTCTATCTTTTAAGTGAAACCGTTGTGTAGTACAGTATTTTTTTTGCATTGGCTCTTGCCTTACCTTGTTGTGATTTTAATTTGTTATTTATTTATTATGTAATAAATTAGATATACTCATATAGAGCCCAACGTACAGCTTATTTTTGTTTATTGTTTATAAAATTAGTCGATTTTCCAACTCCATAATCATATGAGAAAGGCCTCTCCCTTGAGATCCCTACGATCGGTCCCGTACCGTCCCAATCCAGGACTCCCGCAACATAGAACAGATCCCGATCCACTTTGTGTCTTTATCTTGTAGTTATTTTTCATGTAATAAATATTAATATTTAGATGATAATACTATTGTTGACATTACATACAAGAATAATAACTATTATCTTATATTTTTTTCATAGGGACAAGCAAATGCCACTGCTGGAGGAATGTCTCCGCAACGGAAAACAACTGCTGGCGAAGAAAGATATCACCGATACACATGTTGTACGCGACAGAATTAAGGTAAATAAAAGATGTTTCTTTTGGTAACTAAACGACCTCGCGTCAATTTTCAAATCAACGGTACTTATATTTTGTCAGGGTGACACATTGTCAGGGGTGCCGAAAATTATATAGGATACTTTTTAGTCTGAAAACAAAAAATCCCGAAGGATAGGAAAATAAAATAATAAAGGTTGTAAGATATTTTTGACATCCTATATAATATATAATTCTCTTATATAAAACTGTCAAGCGGGAAAGCAGGAATTCGTGCGACGCCGCCAGCTAGTATAAAATATATAGTAAAATACTTTTTTAAGTAAGTGAATTGCACTATCTTAACTAAATACATTAAATACTTCAGGCCCTAGAGAACCAGTGGCGTGACTTCAACAGCAACTTGGAGGAGAAGCAGAAGCTGTCGAAGCAGCGCGCGGATCACCTCAACCAGTACGAGACCCTAAGGGTACAGGTGCGTACTTATACCAAACAATTACTATCAACTGGTCGTGATTTTGGAGTGAAAACTGCTTTTGCAGCGGTGAATTTTGAAATGAATTGTTGGTAGGGGAACAATTTATGGGTTCAAGTCAAAAATTTATGGGTTCAAGTCAGTCACAGTTAACCTCGACACCTAGGCTCATTCCATTTTGCAATCAACAAAAAGAAACCTTTGTATCTTAACAATAAAGTTCAAAATTGAATACAAGAAGAAATTGATACAATAAAAATATCAAAACTTTAAATTACATTTTTGAAATGCAAATGCTTACACAGTTTGGATATAAAGTTCATATTCACTTTATAGGTGTTAGGAGTGAACATAGACGGTAAATATTTTTGTTAAAAGTTGTTTTTCGCGCTGTTAAAAGAGAATATTAAAAAAAATCATGGGCTCAGATAATAAATTTGATAGTTGGACGAGGAGGTTTGATGGTTCTAACATAAGTTATAATTGTCCAGGTGGTAGAATGGCTGCACGTGATGGAAGAGCGTGTTGCGCGCCTGCAGCCCGTCGCCGTCGACCTGGACATCGTCAAGACTCAGCACGAGGAGCTGCGCCCGCTCACAAAGGAATACAGGGACTTCTCTATCACCATAGACAAAGTGAGTATTGTATGGTAGTGATTTCAGATGCGCGGACAGTGGAAGTCCTAGGTGGTGATTTACTAAAGAAAGGTGATATTATAAATTTACCGAGCATGTGAAGATGAATGGATGTAGACGCGGTGTGCTAGTACTCTGCCAAATTAAAATCTGTATTCTCTGCCTACCTCTATAGGTTATAGGCGTGAGGGCAAATAAACTAAATAATAATTGTGAAACTATTGAGAGACCACGTATTTGTAACACGAAGACCTAACCAACTTATTAAAGATAATTATTTTTATGGGACAAAAGGAAACGCTGCTAATGTGTTATATATATAAAAATGGACGGATATGTCCCTATAATTCACTGGGGGATGGTTGTAGCCTCAACAATCCCATGAGTCACTATGATGGTTCCGTGTGGGTGTAAAAGATACGGGAGTTGAAACAGGGTTTTTTTGGTAATATTTTAGTATTAACTACATTTTTCAATTATATGTTAGAATCCATTTTTAAGAAAAAGAAAAAAAGAACCCCAGCGCAGTTATGCAGCGAGTGTAACATATTAATGTTTATACGGATATGCCCTCTGTAAACAGGTTAGTGTTATGTTTTTGTATAACGCAGGTAAACGAAGCCGGTGCACTATATGAGAACATGACGCGCGGCGACCGCGCCGATAGCCCGCATAGGAGGCGGCAGATATACAGTCCGACTAAGAGGCAGACACCGAGTAAGTGGCCAAATAATACTTTGCTGTAAGCCAATTACCATTGCATAATGTACGAAATATAAAGCCGCATAGAGATTATTTGCAACACAACATGCAATGCAAACTCTTCTCATACACTTTAATGTGTTCGAGAAACCACTAAAGAAACGCACACAACGAACACGCACGCTACGCGAATTCGCAGCGCAGGCGTTGGTTCCCGCCCATTGCGATCACGTAATGGTTGGAGAAGACGACAGAATGAGAAAGGGATGGAACGAGAATTTTATTAATCTATACCGAATTTTTATACCCTGGTGTAATAATATAATTAAAACAACGATAATATTAATGAAGTGTCACTACAAAATCAGGCGGCTCCATGCCGTGCGCGCAGAAGATTGCCAGGAATGGTAGTTGAGGTGCGCAGCGTGTGCGTTGACCTTTAACATACGGTCATGTTGCACTGCGTGTTTTGTTGCAAATAATCTGTACGCGATTTAAGTTTATAGTTTTTCTCTTCTAAGTAAACTGAGGGTCTGATCGAGATACGGACAGTACCCGTTGATGTGCGTGCCAAATGCGTAATTATATACTTACTAAAAAATTTTGAGTGAAATTAGTATGAAATAAAATTGTACTTTTGCAGCTCGTTCGCTGGACGCTCGATCACCATCGCCCAGTAAAGGGCACATGGTCAGCCCGGGGTCTCATTCAGCCTCCAGCGGCTTCTCCAGCCGCCGCTCCAGCCAAGACGGCTTCCATCTAGAAGGTATGATTTTCTATACGCCTCCTTTTTTAATGAAAAGTAACAATATTAAACATTGATTCATGATCCATAAATCCAATTTTATTTACTAGAACTTTGAAAAAACTATGTGGTATAAGGAGAGGAGTTTATAAAGTCAATAAAGATTATTTTTGTATTTCAGAACTTTCTCCAGTGCAGCAGCAGCTCTCAGACATCAACAACCGGTACGGTCTGCTGGGCAGCAAGCTGTCCGACCGCCAGGCTGAAATTGACTCTATCCGCGATGAAATAAGGAAGCATTTAGATAACTTCCGCGCCCTCAACAACTTCCTTGATAAGGTATGTTCTAACTACACTATTAAACTTTATTTTTATAGAAGAAGGTGAAAAGCATATGTGCAACGAGCTAATGAGTTGCAGATGCATTGCCTAACTTTAATAGACAGAGGAGGGGATAAACCAAAGGAAATACTTCTACGTCACGACTTCTTCTTCTGTGTAATTATTAGAAAACATCTTGGAAATAAGAACACATCCTTTTGCTGTTTGAAATCTGTCTTCGTATTTATTATTTTTTAATTTGTTTAATGAATGATCACAAGCACGATGTTACAAAAGTATTTATTGACAAGCAATTTGTTCGCAATCAGAGAGACAGGCAATTTTTACTACTTATGTAGGTATTTTTTTGTATGAATCTCCCGAAAAGTAAATATTATTTTTACAACGGTTTCATCTTTTTTAGGTTCAAAGGCAACTGCCCAAGGAGTCTGTTCCCAATACGAAGGAAGAAGCGGACAAGACTATCAAACAAGCGCGAGCTGTGCTGGAAGAGATGTACGAAAAACAAAGCCTACTCGACTCTACTAAGACACAGGTAAACTAAAATGTCTACATTATCTGTTAACTAATGTGGTCAACTTTTTATACTTCATATAATCCCAGCCAAAACATAGTTGTGGTCTAGGAACGGTGTAGGTTGGTAATCGCATCAATTGAGCGAGAAAAAAGCATAATAAACTGGTTTTAATTATTTTTATGTATCAATTATAAAACTAAAGGTATTTAATTTTAAGTAAATATATAATTAACATTAAAAATTATCTTCATGCGGTAAAAACACATCGAATATAAAAGAAAACGTCTGTGGCTTATAATATTTAAAATTCATATATACATTTGGTATGTTTGTGGTTAGATCCACGAGCTGCTGAAGCGCAAGCAGAGCGCGCAGGGCGCCGACCGGCTGCACGACGAGCTGCAGGACGTCGCCTCGCGCTGGAAATCGCTACACGACGCCTTCAAGGACAAGTAATACACATTATTATTACATACTACCTTATAAGTGCAAATTATACTACGTTATAAGTTTTACAAGTGGTAGAGCCAACAACAACATCTGTTGCACGAATGGTCCTACTCGGCCGGTGAAATACCACGCCCTCACAGAAAACAGGCGTCAAGTAGATGTACTTCTGCGTTTCGTTTGATGACTAAAGTGCAAGACCTAATTCTACTCCTCTTCCCCTTCCCTATCCTTAAGGATGTGATAAGATGGGGAAGAGGATTTGACGGGTGGGATGGATAAGAATTGGAAATATCCTTTTTTCTCATCGCTCACTTAATATGGTGAACTACTTGCTTGTCTTCCACCTTCTCCCATACAAAAAAAAGCAGTACGCTTTCCCAATAAGTTTGCTTTATTGAAAATTAGTTCATCCTAAACGTTTTTGATTCCGATCACCTCGTCTATGTTATAAAGTTAGAGAGCTACTAATCTAAAAACCGCTATTTCTTCAGGATCCGCCTAATGGAGGAGATTAAAGACTTCCACGACACCTACAATAACCTTTCCCAGTGGCTGAGCGCCAAGGACCGCATGATGGCCGCGCTCGGTCCCATCTCCTCAGACTCCAGGATGGTGCAGACTCAAGTGCAACAGGTGGGACAAACAACGGGTCTCACTTTTATTTCGTCTACTATAGTTATCTTATATATTTATTGTTAAAGGTGTTTTATGTGGCAGCGCCATATCTGCATTAATTAAAAGCAAGCTTAATTTTTAACCCCGCTTACGGATAAAAATTATGCTAGTTGCAGTTAAAAATAATGTAAAAATCATTAGTGATGTATGTCAACTGATGGGGCCTTCTCAAATAATATATTTAACTAAAATCAAGGAGGCGCTTCCTTCAAACATCGTCTTTCTATCGATCTTATTCAATGCAACGACTTCCAGTTCATTTAAACGAACAACATATTAAATATTCGTCTTGTGATCGATATATTAGCAACTAGTAATACTATTCGCACAGGCAATCTAAATCCTTAGTTCCAAGTTATCTTCTGTGAATACTAGCTCGAAACATTTGCAGGTGCAAGTCCTCCGTGAGGAGTTCCGCGGGCAGCAGCCTCAGTTGACCCATTTGGAACAAGTGGGAGCTGCTGCGCTGGACCGTCTTGAACCAGACTCGCCTGACGCCAACAAGCTGCGCCAGAAGGTGCACGAGCTGCAGGACAAGTGGAACAGGCTGTTAGATCAGTACGTATACACTGTAACTTATTGCGCTCGGTAAATAACGTACGAAAAATATTTTAAACATGTATTATTTATATGCCCTCGCACTCTCTAATACTAATACATTGTTAGATTACGGATTTCCTCAACAATCTGGTCAACAATTTTGCCTACGAACACTGCAACTCACTTTCATAACATGAATTTATTTTGTCATTCTTCTTTTAATCATGTCATTGTTTCCGAACCGTATGGTTACTTTTTATTAATAATACGTAGTTGTAAATTGATAAAAATCATAAAGAACCTTCTCGTCCGGCGGCCAGACAGAGAGCGACGAACTGGTGTTCCCACCAACCATCCATGGCACCCCACCATCGCTAGCCCTACCAGTATGCTAGCATATTATTTATTATCATACATTATTTATTCTGTATGCCGTACAGAAGCCTATATGTATTTATTAAAACTAATACATGGTTTTAGATTGGAACAACGTGCGGAGAGTCTAGGCGCGGCGGCGGACACGTCCCGCGAGTTAGATGCTGGGTTAGCGCGTCTGCGGGACGCTCTCAGCGCCATCGGGGACCGGCTGGATGCG
>JWHW01031800.1:303739-319100 GCA_000931545.1 Papilio glaucus | reverse complement strand
AAAATAATTAAAGAAGTTACGCATGCTTTGCCTTTGTGTGAGAAATAGAAAAATAGTAGATAATGAAAAAGAGAGAAGTTTGGCTATGCGAAAGAGAGGAATGAAATATTAGTTACATTGATAATGTGTTCTAGGTTGAGAAAGTACGTAAGACGGGTTCGACTCTGATGTCAATCTGCGGCGAGCCGGACAAGCCGGAGGTCAAGAAGCACATGGAGGACCTGGACAGCGCCTGGGACAACATCACCGCGCTCTACGCCCGCAGAGAGGAGAACCTCATAGACGCTATGGAGAAGGCCATGGAGTTCCATGACACATTGCAGGTACTGTACAAGGTTTTAGAATGTTATGAATGTTGATTATTAGGAGTCCTGTAAGAACATCGTAGCGTTCAAGAATTGTACAATCTTACAGCCAGAAACGCACTTCTAAAGTGAATTAAAACTCACTATGCTTAAATTCAATATTACTACTACTATAACTTACGCCTAATTGGACGCCTCTCCCCTTTCACATCCATTTCTATTAGGGAGAGGATGGAAATTTATCCCCTCTCCCGTATAATAAATACTATATACGGGATTAATATCCTTTTTCTGTTTATTTTCTCCTCTATCGATTAAAGGTAGGCAACGCATTAGCTTGTTGGGGGTTACCTTGTTCGATAAAAAAAAGCATAGTAATAAATAGAATTAAATGCATTGGTTTCTTCATTATAGAATCTCCTTGAGTTCCTCGACTCTGCGGAGGACAAGTTCGCCAACATGGGCGCTCTGGGCTCCGACATCGACGCGGTCAAGCGACAAATTGCCCAGCTTGCCACCTTCAAGCAGGAGGTCGACCCGCACATGGTCAAAGTTGAGGCCTTGAACAGGTAAGGCTTATTTGTAATAATCCATTTAAACTACTGACTATATTGTGTAAAGTTCTCGACCTTCGTATTACACAGTAACAAGCACAAATCATGAAAACATTTGTATTAAAAATATCAAACTTTTAACAAGTAGCCCGTATAATTGCACAACTTAGAAGTTTGCCTAAACTATTATAGAGAATAAACCAAAAGTAGCGCATAAAATAATGCCCCTTGCATTGAGACTGAGAACATGTATAATAAAATGTATTGAAAAGCATCCTGTTTGATAGGCCGCAACGAACTATGTAAAAAGTAACATTAATGGTTATAGAATGATCCGCCCCAGCTTCGCCCGGGTAGCAATATTCATGTTGATCCGATCGCTGCCAAACTTCGGGAAATCGGTCCAGTCGCTTTGGAGTCTATAGGAAACATACTTAGATACACACATCGCCTTTTATATGTGTAGAAGATAGATACATAGGATTTTGTAGATAATTTATCAAGGAATTTAGATAATTCTGTAATTGCATCGACAAACATCTGCTTCTACTTTTTTATCAGATTTGTAGATATCATTGTCACTTTCAGGCCCTTGATTCTGCTATTTAAATGGTCGTCATTTTATCTAGTCAGTTTACTAGACAAAGAATGGTTACAAGAATACCACATCGATAATGGTGCAGCCATTGAGAAACCATTGTGACACGATTGTGATAGCAGAATTCAGGGATAGCAAGATTACTGTTCGCATTGTATTACAACTAAAGAACATATTAATTTAAAATTTGTAATATAGAATGATAAAACACACTAATTTTGAATTCCCCTGTGAAATAACTTGTCTAACCGTGGTGAAATGTATCCTATATAATTTGTGCACTAATATTGTATTTTTCTATGCACCCCACCCGCCAACGAACCGACCAGGAGTTTGATGAGGCAAGGACAACTTATGGTTTTTTTTAAGTGTGTTGCTTGAGTTTTGTAGTTGTGTCACGTATTTACACAGATAGTCCGAAAAATCTTTGCACATTTTTTTTATATACAAGAATTTGGCAAATGATCAACCAGTGTTGGTAGATTCATTCAGCAATTCACCCGATATCAAATAACCGCTACCCTTAGATATCGGCAACAAGCTAATGAGTTGCAGATATGATGCCTACTTTTAATGGCCAGAGGAGGAGAATAAACAGAAAAAAATATGTTTCATTTTCTACTCATCCCATCTTGCGTCCTCCTCTTTTTATCCTACTCTTGTTAGGAAAGCATGGGAAAGAGAAGGCTAAGAGGGCTGAAATTGGGCACCAACTTCTACCGATGTTTAAGTTATACACTTTCTCTTTCCGGTTAAATGCCATGAGTTTATTTACTTCTTAATTACACCTTATATCCTTGTCTTCCCCTTTTCCTTCTTCTACTCCCATCATCAGGCAAGGCACTTCTTGCCTCCTTCTACCGTAAATCCATAGAAACAAACCAACTTTTTAAATTCAAACTAATTTATACTATGTTTACTTGTGACTTTTTTTATTGAACTATGTGCAAAGGTTTTAAAGACATAAGTAGCGATGTTATTTTTTTCGAATGGGAGTAGTTTGTCCGTGCTGTCTGCTTTTATTTCTTCGAATTATCTTCTAGAAAATTCTATTCTATATTTCTAACAATGTAACCATTTTCGTGAACATTTCTCAAGCTATATTAATGTGATGTCTATATGTTTTGTGTACGTTTTTTGTATAATAGTTACCTACTCTACCTTAAAGAAAAAAATCTCTAAAAGTCTCTAGTCTAGTCTCTAAAAGAAAAAAATGAACTAACTTTAAAGATTTATTCAGTATCTATCATAATAATATACGTAATTAAATTAGTTTTCATGTCTTTTATCCTACAAGATACAGATGGAGCGAGAATAGCTACATAGATAGCCGAACGACTAACGATGATTAATGAAAATTCCATCCAAACTTAACTGTATAAACGAGTTTTATACGTAGAATCTATTCATAATACAAAATTGACTCGTTAATACTTTTGCTTAGTATAATGTGTCGGTAATCACGTTTTATATAAAACACGAAAAATAGCTATTTTGGAAATGTACGGTTAAAAGCCCCTTATAATTGAAATCCCTGTTGTGAGATAATGAACGTCCACAGTTAGCATCCGTCTCTTTTCTATTTTATAAATAGCAATCAATTCGATTGAGACATGAAAGCCATTTTTATATTATACATTCATAGTTAACAATACTTTTAATAATACGAAATATAAAAGGTAGTGTAAATATCTTCTTATTTTGTTCTTATAATACATTATTATATAATATTAATTACTAATTAAAATAATTGTACCCTAACAGACAAGCGCAAGAGCTAACTGAGCGCACATCATCCGAACAAGCGGCGGCTATCAAGCAACCTCTGACGGAGGTCAACGCTCGCTGGTCGACATTACTCCGTGGCATGGTGGACCGTCAACAGCAGTTGGAACGCGCATTGCTGCGCCTTGGACAGCTGCAGCACGCTCTTCAGGAGCTGCTTACTTGGATAGAGAACACCAGTGCGACCCTTGACACTCTGCAGCCGGTAAGAGATATTACAGCTTGGAAAGATGAGATTTTCTTTTATAGCGTGAGCTGGCAAAGGAGCAAGCGGGTCACCTGATGTTAAGTGACCGCTACCCATAGACATCCGCAACAAGCAAATGAGTCGCAGATGCGTTGCCTACCAGAAATGGACAGAGGAGGGAATAGACAGGAAAAGGGTGTTTCCATTACATCCTTCTACGTGTTGCGTTTGATGTTAAATGACCACTTCTGCCCAAAGATATCTGTAACAACCAGATGTATGCTAAATGTTATGTCGTTCTTAAAAATTATAAGCTTTACGTTTTATAATAATGAGGTTCAATTCTCAGGTCGCCGGCGAGCCGCAGATCCTGGAGGTGGAGCTGGCCAAGCTGAAGGTGCTGGTAAACGACATCGCCGCGCACCAGGCTAGCATCGACACGCTCAACGACGCCGGCGCGCATATTGTACAACACGGTAATACAAATATATAATTTAATGTCTTATAGGTAAAGCTAAAATTTGTTTACTTCGATTTTTAAAGTTATGCTGCATGTTATGGAAGAAATAAGCAAATTTTCTTTATTCCATAATATAATAAAGCATAGTTCTTACTTCGTTCTATGTCAAGTTACCACGGCCGCTATGTTACTATAACAGTCAAAAAATTTAAAAAGTTAATTGGCAATTTAATTGAATGGTCTTTTGTATTATATTTTGTGTGTTCCCGAGGAGGGTTGGTGTTAGATACGCGGCCGGCCGTAAAAACTGTAGCCAAAACCTACCTACAGTATAGACTACAATCATACTGTGCCGAGCCCGCATGGCAGGGAGATGATCATGATGATATATCTTTTTGTTTTGTTCGTGTGAATAGGAAGCGAGGAAGCCGGTGAAACAGCGGAGAAGCTATCCACTCTGAACAGAAAGTGGCGCGCGCTGCAGCAGAAGGCACGAGACCGGCAGACGGAGCTGGAAGACGCGCTAAGGGAGGCACAAAGGTATATCATATGGTTAACTCACTCACACAAATGAATAGCAATAGTATCGATAGGAACATTAAGGTGTACTTTTGCAAACAAAGGTTTGTTTGTTTTTACAAATTCTATCGTGATATTCAAAAAACTAAAGTGTACGACGGGTACAACGTTGCAATAATCGATTTTGCGAACTACAGAAAGGGTTAAAACCCTTAACGATGAACCGATGAAATGAAGTTCTATCGAAGTCGCTGAAACGATTGTCATATTTTAGTTACATAAAAATGAATCAAATTATGTGGTGCGAACAAAATTTCAAGCAGCAGCTTGTCGCCAATAAAATAATTTCATATAACAGAATAATATTTATTTAAGCTTCAACGCGGAGATCGGCGACTTACTATCGTGGTTATCGGAAGTGGACGCGGTGATCGCCGCCTCTAAGCCAGTGGGCGGACTTCCGGAGACCGCCACTGAACAACTCGAGAGGTTTATGGTAAGATATTATTTATTGAAACTTCAAAAAATTTATTGCCGAATTGATGGAAACCAAGCGTTTCTTCTTCACAGTCGCTGTCACATACAGTCTTACTACGATCTTATTGCGAAGAAGGGTCGTAGAAGACATAACGGTACAATCCAGTAGAAAAGCGACATTACACAACAGTTGCATCATAGTGTATTCTTTTTCATAGTACCATACGAGGTTCGGGTCACCTGGTGTCTAGTGACCACATATAACGATCAGTAACGGATGATGCCATTATGTTGGATAGGGAAGTGGTGACGAACGCTATAAAGAAATATGAGTCGCTAAATCATAAATAAATACCTCTAGTTCACTCTGGTATAAGTACATAAAATCTTTTTTTTTTTTAAACAGGAGGTATACAACGAGATCGAAGCCAACCGGCCTAAGATGGAGGCGGTGCTGCAGCAGGGCCAGGAGTACCTGAAGCGCCAGGTGAAGCCGAGCCCCACCTCACAGCTGCATCACAACCTTAAGAACTTGAAGTCCAGATGGGATAACGTCACCTCCAGGTAACCCAACTAGTTCATGATTATTATATTATTTTGCATCAATTGCGGTTTAACTGTGTTAAAATCACTTTAACTATATATTTTTCTGAATATCTTATAGGCCACTGAACTGGGTGAGAACTCTCTCAGAGTAAATGTTAACCTTTTCAGCTTAAAGTTTTCATTTAATTATATTAAGACTTAAAGAAATCCCTACTTAAGATATCATCTTGAATCCAGGGCCTCAGACAAGAAGATCAAGTTAGAGATAGCTCTAAAAGAAGCTACGGAATTCCACGATGCTCTCCAGTCATTCGTCGATTGGCTAACCAGCGCAGAGAAGACTTTGACATCCGCCAAACCCGTGTCCAGGGTTATGGAGTCACTGCTGAGTAAGTTATATTGTTTAATATACAGTACATCGTTTAATTTAAAGGTAATGTCAATCTGTGACTAAAAATGATTCTTTCGTGATGTCGATCCACTTAGGGATCTAAGATATCATTCTAATGCACCATTCCTAAAGAAAACGTTTAGTCACCGTTCTAAGAAGCCAATAAAACTTGACACAGATTAATATATGACAGAATTAAATATAGGAAAAAACAGAGGCCATAACTTTCTATCCATTTTCAGCACAAATCGAAGAACATAAGGCATTCCAAAAGGAGGTCGCCACGCACCGAGAGACGATGTTGCAACTGGACAAGAAGGGAACTCACCTCAAGTACTTCAGCCAGAAGCAGGACGTCATCCTCATCAAGAACCTTCTCGTCTCGGTGCAGCACCGATGGGAGCGCGTGGTCTCGAAGGCCGCGGAAAGGACCAGGGCTTTGGACCACGGGTTCAAAGAAGCGAAGGAATTCAGCGATATGTGGTGAGTATATTACTCACTTACTGGGGCGCGATTATTAAAAAGAAGATACAATGATTTATTCACAATATATTAGGTTCTATAATGTAATAAATTAATATGATAGCTACATATAGAATATTCATCAGTCATCCCAAAAGATGAATAGACGATCTGTCAGCATGGCAGGTATCTTCTCCAGCAGCGGACGTTTTTAGCTGATAATGTATTAAATATATACATACATGTACATTGATTATACTAACAATATAATTGCAATACACAGGAACAACCTCATGAACTGGCTGTCGGACACCGAGCAGCAACTGGACCAGCTGAACTCTGAAGGCAACGTCAACGACCCTGAGAAGATCAAGCAGAGGTATAATACTTAGAACATATACACGTATTTCCAAAGTGAACTTACTTTGAATAGAACCAGCATTTTTAAATAGTAGATGAAAGCGAGAAAGTCGCTCACTTGATATTGTATCACCAACGCCATCGAACAACGTTTTTTAACAAAGGGTTCAGAAAAGAGAGATCAGCATTTTTATAGAAAAAAGGGAGTTGATAAGAATAAGGGAAGAGTAAGAGGGGAATGGTACCGGTGTGGTGTATAAAAGCCTTCAATGGAAAGTGAAATTAAGCGATATAGAGGAAAGTTAGCAGCGCCCTCTTTTATACTTATAAGATTGACTGCTACCGTCCGTTGAATACCATCATCAAAGTGTTATCTACATCGCATCGCAAAGTAACAACAAAATAAACAAGGCGATTGGCTCCTTCCGTCATTTGTGACGTCATAGTGTCAGCAGATCTGATACTCTTTACCAGTAAGAATATTTTAATACTTATTAAACTACTATTCACTGATTCATATTTGTTTCAGGTTGAACAAACACCGCGAGTTCCAAAAAGCCCTAGCCGCTAAACAGCCGGCGTACGACCTTACTACCAAGACCGGCAAGAACCTGAAGGACAAGGCACCGAAGACCGACGAGACCACACTCAAGACCATGCTCGCTGATCTCAAGACCAAGTGGACCACCGTATGCTCCAAAGCCGTTGACAGGTATGGTCTCTTAAATAAAAAAAAAACTATAAACAATAATTATTCCATTTAAATATTTTTTTCAATATATTTA
This sequence comes from Papilio glaucus, assembly GCA_000931545.1. Classification (NCBI taxonomy): domain Eukaryota; kingdom Metazoa; phylum Arthropoda; class Insecta; order Lepidoptera; family Papilionidae; genus Papilio; species Papilio glaucus. The sequence goes on along the minus strand of JWHW01031800.1, from coordinate 311,671 downwards.
CACTAGCTGCTAACACCCCTTTTAATATAAAGATCATTATATAGAACATTCGAGAATAGTGTATGACAAAAAATACATTTTCAACCTCCTTTATATTTTTCAACACCTATCCACATGCAACCACCAAAGTGAGACATAGGAACGTTGAGGCTACAAGCACCTACAGTCACAATCGCTCTGTTATAAACAACACTGTTTTGGCTAAAAAGTTATACGCACAAGTCCCATGATTTATGCCATGCATTTTTACAAATCATGAATTTATGGCGCTGGCTTAACTATCTTTTCCACTGCCTAAAAACTTGCCCTAATATACTACTTAATAATTTACTCTCTTAAAATTTTTCCCTAGCATTTGTTTATCCAAATGTAGGTAAGACATTCTTTTCATTCTCCCTCAGGCAAAGACGTCTGGAAGAAGCGCTGCTGTACTCAGGTCAGTTCAAGGACGCGATGTCCGCGCTGCTGGACTGGCTGAGGAAGCAGGAGAAGCTGCTGGCGGGCGACGCGCCGGTGCACGGCGACCTGGACACCGTCATGGCGCTCATAGAACAACATAAGGTGAGATATTTTCCCACAGGCAAATGCGTCTGGAAGAGTCCGGTAACGGGAACCCAACTGTTAAACGAGAGCTTCTCAAGATTGTCAAAGCTGAAGAGCTTTAAGCTTAATTCCGCTTACCGATACGACTATCAAAATTATCTAATTTTATGTGGAAGGAATAAGACATTAGGTAATGTTATAATAGATCGGTATAGGCATGATTCTTTTGCATGTTATTTAATAATAATTCATTCCATAATTTTTTTTATATTATCAAATTCTAAAACGAAAACTTTTCTTACAGCAATTCGAAGAAAACTTACATTCACGTGAACAACAAATGCAATCCGTTATGAAGACCGGCAAAGATCTGGAAGCCACGGTAAATATAAACTTTGTTTCTTTATAAATAGATTCAAATTTGCCTTGTCAACTTAGTAGTTGATCTAATTGTATTTGTCTAGAAGTAAGCAGTGGTGTTAGAAATCATATTTGTATTATTGTTTTAGGTACCGGCGGAAGACGCCGCAAATATAAAACAACAATGCAGCGAACTGAAGCAAATTTGGGAAGCGGTGCAAAGCCTAAGCGAAAAGAAAGCACAAAAATTGGAAGTTGCACTTAAAGAGGTAACTCATAAGATTTATAATTTCATAAGTTAATAAAAATAATATTATATGACAATCTATGATTTTTTTACATATTATTCTGTGTGTAACACTCAAATCGAAACAATTTCAAAGAATTAATGTCTTCTTGCAAGGTCAAGTACCCAAATGTTACTGAATTGGAGAAATATGAAATCCTTTCAAATGCTCTTTTGGGAATCTTTGTAAAGATTATGGAAATAAAATCCTAGGAACCAATTAAGTAACTTTCCCAGCTACATTTCTAAACTCTATTCATAGGCGGAACGTCTCCACAAATCGGTGAACATGCTCCTCGAATGGCTATCAGACGCCGAGACCAAGCTCCGGTTCTCCGGTCAGCTTCCCGAAGGAGACCACGAGACCGCGATCCAGATCCAGGAGCACGAAAAATTCGTCCGGGAACTGGGAGAGAAGCAGAAGGATAAAGAGGATACGATAACGCTCGCACAATCCATTCTCGCCAAGGCACACCCTGACGCTGTCACTGTCATCAAGCACTGGATCACCATCATACAGAGCCGCTGGGATGAGGTAAGACTCCAACTATATATTCATTCATCAAATAAAATTATTTTTATTCACAATATAAACTTAAGATACCCTATAGTTAGACGTTACGCACACATAGCGGCACGCGCCAAGTGGAGTTCAACTCTATAATGACGTACCTAGACTCCTAAGAAAAGGAGTGTAAGAAGAAGGGATACAAAGAATATTGGGCCTTCAGTACTTTTACTTCACACAGTTATTATGTTTGTGTTCGTGGCCTGATTCCCGGTCGTATCGGTTCATTCGAGCAATTGTTCTCGCAGTTTTATAACATGCAAGTATGAGAAACATGAAGTAAATGTAAATTGGTTTACAAAGATTTTATTTTTATCGTTATCACAGTTCAAAAACGCAAAACAATCAATAACAATTATCTAATCATATTTTATCTGTAATTAGTGTTTTGGTTTGCCTTGCAGTCGTGAATTAAATCGATTTTAATTCAGTACTTATATAACGTATCAATGTTATTTTACAACATATGTACTTGAAACAAAGAAATAATGTTTTCAAGTAAAAAGCGACAGCTTGTGGTGTCAGTGTTGCCATATGTGCGTATCTTTAGTAAAGTGTCAGCGGGGCAGGTGCGTTTAATATCAAATAAATCTTCTTACCCTTCTGAGTTTATTCGTAAATGCTTATTTATTTAGTTATTTTATGTATACATATTAAAAATGTTTCCTGTTGTGGTAGGTATGGCAATGGGCAATGCAACGCGGTACTAAACTAGAGACGCACATGCAGAGCCTCAGGGACCTGGACCTCGTCCTGGAGGAGCTGCTGCAGTGGCTGACCGGCCTCGAGAACACCTTGATATGTAAGTACTAGATGATACATCGTCATCATCCATATCACACGCTGCTGGAACATAAATCTTCCAATGCACGCGATTTTGTTTATGCAATTTGGCAATATGTCGTGACGATAAACGACATGAAGCTCTCATGCAGCGTTGCCCCCTCTGCACTGTCGCTCTCGACTCCCTTGCGTGTGTGCGAGCCCATGCTAATTCATATTTATAAAGCAGTATATTCTGTTAGTATAACTTATTAACTTTAACAATGCTAGAGCCCGCAACAACTACGAGGTGCCGGAGGCCTAATTGTAGTCCTCTTCCCCTTCCCATCCTATGATAATAAGAAAAGGACGGGAAGGGGAAGAGGACTTGATGGTGGAAGGTATCAATAGGAAAGAGAAATAACAATTTTCTGTCTATCCCCTCCTCTGTCCATTAAAGGTAGGCAACGCATCTGCAACTCATTAGCTCGTTGCAGATGCGTATGGGTAATGATCACTTAATATCGGGTGAACAGCTATTATGTTTAATTATTTTAACCCATATATTTTTATTTGTTTTTATTTATTACAAATTTGCATACTCATTGTTATGATTCATATCTGGCGTCCTTAACGGCTAACTTTTTTATGATAAAAGATGCCAACGATCTAGCGCAACGCTCGATCTTAAGTGACGACCATCCGCATTAATCATATTGCTGATGGTAGTGGGTGAGAATTTTGAATATCTTGCCATTCTTTTTTCAGGAAAGAGATGTTAAAGAAAATGAGAAGAGTTTAGGAAGGGAATGGGTCTTAATTATAGTTGTATTAAATAAATAATTAATTACAGCGATGGAATCTGAACCACTTCCGGAGTCGATCGAGCTGCTAGAAGGCCTCATAGAAGACCACAAAGAGCTGATGGAGCACACGCAAAAGAGACAGAACGAAGTCGACCGCGTTTGCAAGGCTTACCAGGTAAAAATTTGTTAACGAACGGTGAAGGAAAACATCGTGAGGAAACCTACATATCTTAGAACCACCAAATTCGAAGGCATGTGACATCCACCAACCCGCACTGGGCCAGCGTTGGTGGATTGCAGCCCCTCCCCTCTATCGGAGAGGAGGCCTGTTCCCCGGAATGGGGAATCACTAAAAAAAGGCTGATGTATTGTTATTATTATAGAAGTAAAGGGCCGGATATATTGCTCGTAGAATGAATGACCGATAAAGCCTAAGGTTCCATAGTGGCAACGGTCGTCAAGATTATGGGATTCCATTGGATGAAGGCGTCAAGTGACCGATCTTTATGTCGATTCTTGAGGAGAAAAAAAGAAGCTCAACGAAGGAGGCTTTTTGCGAGTAATTAATACTAGGAAATTAAAGATATAGGCAGATTACTTGTGCGATTGTTTGTTTGTCAAATTTAAGTAAATGAAAATTAATTTTAGCGTGTTTATTTTCTCCACCAGGTCAAGAGTCAAAGTCAAGGTCGCGACACCACACAACGCAAGGTTTCTGCCAAGAGTGCAACCAAGGGAACACCTGGGTATGTAAATGTGTCAACCAATTTTGAATTCTCAGTACATATTTTATGGTCGAATTTAGTTTGCTTTGATATATCTTTTTTTGTGTTTCGAACATATCACATTTGTCATTTAGTATCAAAATCATATTTTAGTTTCGTGAATTTAAAAAAAAAATGTAGCTTTTCATTTTAGTTTCATTTGTTGTCGTTTCTTTTCGTTCACATCACGTTCATGCACGCGCGTCATCGCCATGTTGTGACGTCATTGCATGGTGTGCGCTTGGGGTTGCCATGTCGCAACAGTCGCGGCTCCCAACACGACTTGCACAGGGAGAGATCAGTGTCGCCAGATTATTACGGCAGTAGGCGATTCAGGTTAGTTAACGTCTTAGATTTAAACAACTTGAGGTTTTTAATGTTTACCTACGTATTTAGTAAGTCTACCAAATATTTTAATGAAGTAAAAATTACTTTTAAACTGCTTGTAAACCAGTTTAAATTTATATTATATTTTTTTTAAACAAAATATATTATTTCAATGTCGTGGCCATGATAAGAGTTTTCTGACTTCAAATGAATAAGAATGTGTGTAAGGATTTCACTGTGGAACGAAGCGTTCTTAGTTTCTTGACTTGGTTTTTTAAATGCAAGTTTTATTCAAGTTTTACCATAAAAATATTTGCTAGACACTCTTCTTTAACGATTTTATGTTTTTATCATTTTTCATAATAATAATTCATTAAGCTTCAAAATGTTTTATTTTGTAATTTAAATGTCTTCAGAGAACCTATATTAATATTGTATTAATTATTAAATTTATTGTTATTTTTTTATTAAAATATTTAAAGAAATAATGATTAAAATCCGAAAATTTTAAAACGGTAAATATTTATAAATTCTCTGTGGACGCAGTAACATAGCTTGTTCTCGCTCTAACACGTGTAAATGTTGCTTTCTGTCTCGTTCATATGTCACGCTCGATGTTCACATGTTGGGGCAGGTCCAGAATTCACAGTCGAAGTAGGAGAGGAAGGTTTGATGTCATTTTATTTGTTCTGTGTGATATTTATTTGTAGCTGTATTATAGAGTATTGTTTTAGTTGCACTTATTGAAAATAATTTGGACAAGTCGAGGGACTTTTGCCATTACATCTGTATGAACAATATGCAATTTAAAAAAAACTTAGGACACTCACAAACTTTGTACTTTGGTACAAGTTTTTTGTATATGTGGTAGTATATGAAATGTATAAAACTTTGAGAAAGTGTTGAATTTTTCCTTATAAAGATTTGAATTTCAAGCCATATAAGAGTTAAAATATATAACATCTCTGAGACTTTGCAACACAGGTTTTAATGACTTCGTTATTCGTTTTCGCGTGTAACAATATATTCGTTAAAAATTAGGTTAATTATGGTATATCATCTCATTTATGATTTATACCTAAGTTCGTTAATAGGCGGCCACAAGCCGTGATAGGAATAACATTTCTATTTTACCCAAAAGAGTAGAATAGACAAGAAATTGTTTTTAACAATTAGAGTAATATTAATAATAATGACGTTTATTGTATTACAATGTATTAAAATCAATGTCCTTCGATTTGTCAAATATATTCTCCCGGCACATCAGACTTGCATCCTTTCTATACCTTGTTTCATAGCAAGATATAATTTTTGTAAACAAACGTACATGACGGCAGTTACACTTTTTATACTTGTTTATCGGAAATCGTGAGATAAAGTGACTTGAAATCGTGTAATATAAAGGTAAAGTGAGAAAAGTTGTTTTTCGAAAATATTTTAAGATTTATGAATTTTCACGTCAAAACCTTTGTTTACAAAAATTCTATCTTGTTATATATCTGGCAAGGTATAATGTGTTTATTATTTGGGGCAGTAGTTAGATTATTTGCTCGCTTTATATCCACATAACGTAGATTATTATGTATGTAATATATATTTTCTCTTATTCCAACTGTATAATCTCTTGTAATATAGAAAATATAATGATCACTACACGCATGCTGTAAAACGATTAGTATTTTAAATTATATTAACATACAGCGCTATTTGTTTTTAATACACAATGGATCAAAATACTTCACTCTTCACGCAGTACACAAGCTTTTATCACTTCGCACTCAACTAGTTCCGACGACAATTACCTGTGAAACCATCTGGTACGGTTGACTAATTCCTATGGCTAACTTTCGGGTACGGTCGACTAATTTCAACGGTTAACAATCTAGTGCGGTTGACTAAATTTACTGATTAACGCACGATCTTCGCTCACATTTATTTCACTAACGTCTAATCGTGGGTTGGTATGTTTGTCCGTGTGTGGGCGCTTGTTATGACATTGTTGCGTGTGCAGTCGCGTGAGCCCCGGCCGAGAGACCCCCGACCGCAACCTGCCGCACTACGGCCCCAGATTCCCTGCTAGGGGCAGGTAAGACTCCATCGAACACATTTACATACGTACAAAATGTCATACACACCGTTATAACAATTAAGCCCGCCTTAAATCGACTCGAAACCATAGAATATAAAAAAATGGTTGTTTGTTATTTTGGTCCCACGCGATTCCATTAGTGTTGTCAAAATTAATGACTGAATTATATTAATTCTTGGACAACTACAATTTATTGAAAAAAGTATTGTCTACTCGAACTGAAAACACATACATTCTTATGTACCTACCTACAACATTACGCATCATATTAAGGTAAGATCTTATTCTCTTCGTCATCACTCACATAACATAAAACAAAATGAATTTATAACCATCCGTAAACTTGGTAGTGGTTTTGATTTTATGCTTTTTCGTTTTCCCGCTGTTTTAGTTTTTTTTCTTTTTTTGACAGCATTCATTGTGCATAGCTTTTTATGTATATTTTATAGCTTATAGCAGCCAGTTAATATGTATATTTTAAAAGTTGTATCATTTGGTATTTGTGATATGCCCCATAGGATGTCTATTATAAACGAGATATTTAAAAAAATGTTTATTTTAATCCTATACTACAGATTTTAATTTTTATAAAAAAATCTGAATGAATTAATGAAAACGAATGAACATTCACGAGTTATTGTTTTTAAATTATGGAGCAGGTTTATTTGATCTGAGGTTTATCATCATTGATATACCCGACACGGATCTTGATTGCTAAAGGAATGAGTGAGAATCAATTTGCATCCCAGCAATGGGATATTATGACAACTTAAGTAAACGCTGATTATACTATAACAACAACCTCATAGTCGCTTTTAAATATTACGACAAGGTTTCTGGCCACGATGCCGTCAGAACAAAACATTGATGTATGTGGACGGTCCTGGTACACTTAGGTACGGCGACATGCACACAGCCTATCAAATTTAGGATGTAATAAGCTAAAGACAATCTCAGTCTACCCTAAATTGACCTTAAGCTGTATCAGTGAGTTATTTACAGATTTTAATACGATAAACAAATTGATTCCAACTAAATACCACATTACCACAGCGTATTAAACACTGAACACTCCAATGCAAATCTTCACAGTACAAATATACAATTGAATTAAAACGCCACATTAACAAACAGCAAAGGCGCCGAGCCGGAATTCCGGTCACCGCGCGTGAAGCAACTGTGGGACAAGTGGCGCACCGTGTGGCTGCTGGCGTGGGAGCGACAGCGCCGGCTGCACGACCGCCTGGCACACTTGCGTGAGCTGCAGCGAGTTTCCAACTTCAGCTGGGACGACTGGAGAAAGCGGGTAAGAGCTCCATGAGGGTAGTCTGGCTTTGGATGTTATTTTATGTATGATATTAGTGAATTTGAAGGTCACCGCGTAGCTCAATCATTTCTTTTGTTGCCAGTTCCTCAAGTTCATGAAC
>JWHW01031800.1:284297-303521 GCA_000931545.1 Papilio glaucus | reverse complement strand
GGTCTGAATTGCAAATGGGATTTTTGACGAAACTGTGTGACGATTATTTTTATATTGAATCGAACAATTTGAATCTTATGTTACTTTACGCGCGTCAATTTATCTCTCTTACTCCGTCTCTTTCTTTCTCTTTACCAGGTCCGTAGTGTATTTATCTCATTCTCTTATGAATTCACCAGAATAGTAATTAGGTATCACTACTAACCCGTGAAAAAATTTTTTTGATATTTATCAACTTTTTTAATTTAAAAAATTGCAGAAATTTAAAAATTGTTTGATTTGAATTTTTGAGTTGAAAATTATGAAATTTGTTAAAATATTACTACGTTTAACGCTACATTCAGCTCAGTTGTAAGATTTAACGGCAGAGGGAATGGATAGAAAAAGGAAATATCCTTTTATCTGATTATCCTCTCCTCTAACTTATTCCATAGATAAGCTATGGCTAACGGTCACTTAATATCACGTGAAACGCTTGTTCGTTTTTCGCCATCTTGTTTCATAAAATATATAACATAAACAGCTTTTTTCACAAATATACCTGTATAATTTTACTTAATCTCTGCCTGCCCCTCAGGGTTACGGGCGTGAGCGTATATTTATTTTATTTATTCTTTTACTTCAACTTTATTCCCATAGTGACTGTAAACGAGTACAAAAATCCGGTCGTTATCTTTTTACTGTCAACAGTCGACTAAGAACTAACAATGGCCAGGGTTAAGCACAGGATGTGTATAAATACCGAGATATGGACTAACTAATTCTAGTTACGCCCTATGTACACTTATGGGTGTTAGCAGAAGATTCAATGAATGATTCCAAATTCGTAACTTTTTGTGTGCGCATATTTTAGCTCTTTAGTTTACTATGGTATTTTGTTTACAATATTTAACGCATCTATTTTCCTGGTTCTTTTGTGTCTGTACTGTGCCACCTGTAGGTTAACTAGTAGAGAATGCCTGTGGCACCATTATCACCTATACTTTGTCAAATAAATAAATTCAAAAGAAGAAAAGATTTGATCATTGATTTTTACACTTCCTTTTAGAAATTCGTAACTATTTAGGATATTTTAATAGTTAGAATGTTTGACAGAATTCGATACCTCCCGTCTGGAGATGGGCGCCGTGGCAGATCTGTTCGACAGGAACGGAGGCGGCCTCATCGACTGGGAGGAGTTCATTGCTGCTCTCAGACCTGATTGGGTAAGTTACCGTATAATTATACATTCTTAGAAATGGTCCTCACGGAAGTAGTAAAGTCATCAATAGTTTTAGTTGTTATAAATGGCCGAATAACGTCTGTCTAATCCGTCCCTCAATTGAATACCACATAAATTTAAGAGTCCCTCAAATTTTAATGATCACATTCTTTTTTATGAATAAAATCTTTAAACGATGCCACTTTTCGTGTTTAACCTAAATATCGAAAAAAGATATTTAGGTTAAACCATTTACCTGGTTTAAGTAAAAAACACAGTCGTTTTGACTTAAGTTAGAGATAACTTACAGAAAATATAGTACTATCTCATCTTATTGAAGTAAATTCAAGTGTAATTGATTGTGATGCGTACAATTCCACACCCTAAACAAATAGTGCAATGGTCGAAATTTGAGATCGATCATTATTAATTTGTTCGCCGAAACATCTTATCTATTGCTGATAGAATGATATTGGTAGAAAGATTGTATCGGAGTGAGTTATACCGCCGAAATCTACGTAACGAGTAAGTCCATAAATTTTTCTTTTTAAAAGAAAATTAAATAGTGCGCAATTATTGTCATAAACTTTTACTAATCTATTTTAAGATCATTATATTTATTTTCCTTACTTCGAGAGAAACCCTCTCAAGCCTCACAGTATAGGAAGGTCTTGTTACTTTCATATTGATAATTTATCTCCTCGTGGATTTCGGAATCTTTTTGTAGAAATACAGCTTAAAGAACGTCTTTAAGGAAGTAAAAATTTATCTTTTAATCGTACGTAAAAAAGACATATACAAGATTAACCAGAAAAGATATTTTCTTGGGATCATCTTTAAACATGTTTTCAAACAAGTAACGATTAATAAAATAAAACCCGAATGACTGTATGATGATCATGATCTGTCAGACCATGTTACATAAGACATTCCGGGGAAGGAAGAATACGATTCTAATGGCAGCTCACTCGCCAACAGCTTCAGCCGGGTATCGGTGAGGAAGTCACAATGGAACACAGAAGCACATACTTAAAACATACGCGCGAAAAACATTACTCTCGTTCTGGGTCAACCGGATAAAAAAAAATGTTCCTAGTATTGCTTATACACCTATAATATAATTTATATTACACGAGTAGAAGCATATAATAAATTTTACCGAAGTTTCAATACATAATCTATTAAATTCCATGTGTTTTCAATGTATGGAATTACTTTTATATGAAATTATATGTATACAAATATATAAATGCGGGTTTTCACTATTTAAGCAAAACTATATATATACACAGATCATAGAGTGATTGGGGTTTCAAAGCCCCTGGTGTCACAATGGAGGTTGCGTGTGCATTGTTGTAAACAATTATAATGGTTGTATTTGTATTTTTCGATAATATTATTCGTCTACTTTATTCTGGAATGATCTTGTGCTGATTTATATGTGATACTTAATAGTATAATTATTAAAAAAAGAAAAAAGCCAGGGAAGCGGGACATTGCAGTTAGTTAATTATACTATTCAATGTTTAAATGTGGCGCTTCCTCAACTTGTCATCATGTTTTATGGTAATTGTTTTGGCCAGGTGGAGCGACGCGGACCGCCGACCGACGCAGACAAGATCCACGATGAGGTGAAGCGGCTGGTGATGCTGTGCACGTGCCGACAGAAGTTCCGCGTCTTCCAGGTCGGCGAGGGGAAGTACCGGGTGAGTGTTTAAACCATACTAATTAAATAAGTACGTTGTAAATTTTTTTAGAATATTTAATTTCTACAACACAACTTTGATTTTACTGGGGTAGACATAATGAATTAGAAGAATTAATTTCGGAAGATTTTTTAAAAATAATATCCATTACAGAATTTATTTCATTTTAAAATTAAGAACTACGGCACCTAGTTAGATATTGAACAACTTTAATTTAACTAAGTAAAGCTTTGTGCCTTTTTCAATTAACTTTCGACTACGTTAAACTTGTAATAATCAACCCGTTTTGGTCATGTAAAAAAACGGACGTGCGAAATTATAGATTCGCTATTGCCATTATTTTCTTCGAATACTTTAATATTTTCATATAATTTATAAGTTTGCCAAAATCGTCGAATTTTACGTAATATATGAAAATCTAACTTTATGTGTTCTCCAACAGTTCGGTGACTCGCAAAAGTTGCGACTGGTTCGCATCCTACGTTCCACTGTCATGGTGCGCGTGGGCGGCGGATGGGTCGCTCTTGACGAATTCCTCGTCAAGAATGACCCTTGCAGAGGTACGTACACTAAGTAATCTACTATTAACTCTATGGGAGAGGGGGAGGGGAGCTGATACAAAACGTTTATTTTGTGAATAATGTATTTGAAATGCGAAAAATGCGGCGTTTTGTTTTATAATATCTGATATATTTTAACCTCACTGTCTGCCATCCACTAAAATAATGGCAACATATCTTTAAAATAAGTTATTTAAAAAGTTTTGTTATACATATTTTTAGATCACATCCAATATTCTTAATTTATGATTTACATATAGATTGATATTTGATAACTCACAAATACCATTAAAATTTTAAAATAAAATTTGCTAAGTTTAACTTTTTATTATATATTCTTTTGTAAATATATAACTTTTATATTTACAAAAGACATATTGGCAAAAATAATGGTAACTAAGTATTTGTTACAATATTCAGCTCCCCGCTTTCCAAATGGTGAATAAAAAAAATCTCTTGTGTGTTATGTATGAGGAAAAATTACATGGTTTGAATATATAGCTCAATTTTGCATGACTAGTTTGGTAAGAAAATTATCTTTGAATGAAATGGGTCAGGTCAGGATCAAGGTAAAATTCTGTAGATAATTTCATCTACAAATATCCAGTGAATAATCTGTTACTCTTTATAAACAATTTGACTACTGTTTAATTTTCAATATGTTTTCTAAAAACAATAACAATTGAAATATGAATGGGAATGCCCAAAATAAAGCAATTAAAAAAATGATATATATTTAAAATCACACCATTAAATTTTCCTCATCAAAATAAACTTAAAACACAAATCAACAATAAGTAAATTATTTGAATACAACATTAGTTTGTTTTTGATATAAAAACAAAATGTTTGTATATTAAACCTGTAAGTTGTTGAGGACAAAGTAATAGCACTTATTAAATGAACCTATGAAAATTAGATGTTAAAAATATTAATGACTACACAAAATTGTTATCAGTATATGATTTACAGGTTTAAATTTATAAAGCCAAACTACAATGCAATATATTATGTATAAGTTATATCATGCTATTATTTTTGGTTGAACTGATGATTGAACTAATAATCTGTTAATGATTGAACTAAGAAACTGTTTTTAATTGATATTTCATGAAAACATATTTGTAGTTTGGCATTTCAATATAATATGGCTCTCTGCTTGTGAAAAATTGTTTTTCACATGTAGAAAGTATTAATAATATTTTATTCAAAGTGTCAATCAGAATCGTTTCGGGTTTAACTTTGTTATGTATGTTTTAACACCCTAACAAGGGGAGTAATTGTCCATTAACTGCAGGTGTTGACGGGGAAAAAACAATAATTCAATATGTGTTGAATGCTTGTGTTTAAATAACAAAAATAACCATTAAGTTTCTAATCACATTTATTCACTACGACAGATTACATTTTTAACTGTGGTAAACACTAATACAACTGGCAACATCTAGTCTTAGTCTAAGAATATTATTATAAATGCAATTTTGGTGATTCATTTTTTTTCGATTATCACAGAAGTTATTAAGTCGCAATGATTAACCATAAAGATTACAATGTTGTAAATTTTTGTAGTTCAGATTGTTTATTCAAAACTAAGTTACAATACTTTAATTTTTGCTAAGTGTGGCTTGATTAAGCCATTAATGACTGAGAAATACAAAGTATTATATTGTCTTACATATTTTTCTAGTACAAAATTAGATTCACAAAATGCATATCATATTTACTTGCTTAATGCTTAGGGTTAATACTTCAAAGATTAAACAACTACAAGCCTTAAGAGAAAAGAATTTTAAATATGGAATTACTAAATAATTAAAAGAGCTTACATAATACTGGTAGATTCGCTTAAAACTAGATTAGGCAAGACAAGCCATACATTAAAAAGTTGCATACGAAAAGATTTAATCCACAGTGGTCTTTCTAATAAAAGATGTAAGTGATGAAATCTCACTGTTTCGTTCGCTGGACAAAGGACTGAACTCAATTTCCTCACTTAAATTTTGAGTGTCCGATGTATTCTCATTGACTGGCCAACGCTTATGACTGGGTGCATATAGTACCAACAGAGCAAAGATGTAAATATTCCACATGCCATACACTCCTGTGAAGAATGCTGAAGTATATTCTAGCTCAATACTCTCATCCCACTTCCATTGACCTTCTGCCACCTGTCCCAGTATGAATCCGATGACAGTTAATGCAGCACAAAGCAAGGTAGCCAGCATAAGAAATTTGAAACGGTATATAATTCCCTCATAGTGCAAACGTCTGACACTGCACATAGTTGGCAGCGATTGACGTTTATGGGATATATTAATAAAAACTTGCCAAATCATGTAGCATAAAAATAAAAAGTAAACACCAGTAGATATGCCTGCCAGTATGATAAAAGTCAAAGCGAGATTTGTACCTAAATCGGTTACCCAGATGGAGTAAAATGGATTTCTTAACTGAATACCTCTCTCGCACATGTCAAATATGAATAAAGATATACAACCCATGGCAACTGCACTCAAGTGTCTCCAGTACTGTCTCAAAGAGCTTTGTGCCGATGCATCTTGTATAAGCATGTGTTCACCAGCAAAAATCAACCAGAATGAAAAAAGTGTTGCATAAAAAACTCCTTGTTTAATGTCTCCTAAAAGCAACATAAATGGAAGATCAAAATGGAGTGTTAAATATTCAAATGGCATATTAAGGAAGCACAATGCAATACCGAGACATAAGAGCATTTTTTCTAATAATACAGGCTTTCTTTGTAGCATATGTATGCGGTTCCAAAACCAGGCTAGTATTCCAATGATACATGGAAAAAAGATAGTTTTCAACGACAACCATACTTTAGTAAAACCACCATTTTGATTGATAACAGTCAGCCACAGATCTTGTATGTGACCTATGTTGGTATTCATACTGGGCGTGTCCACTGGAAGTCGAATATTTAATAAATAAAAGTCATGGTATAATGAACCTAGTTCAAATAATGGAATAGCTGAGCAATTATACAAATATTCTTCTGTTTTCACATCAATTTCACAGTCTAAATGCCGTTTTTCCACCGATTGAGTGTACAGTTTCCAAGCGTCATCAGAATCTCCTTTGTTTTTGTACGCAAGCCGCGCGTCAATCGTAATTGTACTTCTAGGCTTCACTTCCATTTGGGAATGATACTTTAGATCGACTTGAAGAACGCCGATTAAATTCTGTTGCCATCTGGAGAAGTCTAAAATTCTGCTATCTCGAGGAACCGGCATTTGGAATGCGAAAACCACATCCGTCTCTGACATGTCTTGATGCATGTCGCTAAGATCGACCGTCTTACACGAACCTTTACCACGATAAAACCATGTTTTAGTATCGTTTTTCATTGTTGTCGTGTCCTTGCATACTGTACCGAGAATATTCTGAGCATTAGCTGGCGTGGGTGCAACTAAACCTCCGATGAGAAAACACGTAACTTGACATAACAAAAGAAACGTTACTAATACGGCAAGTTTTCGACCGCTTAGGTTTTCTATTATCGTTCCAGTCATTTTAAGATACACTTTTCGCGTATTTATCTTGAATTTATCACTATTTTAAAATACAAAACCGGTTTCCATTGTTGTCGACCCCGAAATAATGTCGACCGAACCGACGCTACGCTAATGCTAAATTGATGCGATGTTTTTGACATGCGCAAGGAAAGATGTTGCCAGTAAAATACATAACGTTATATTTAACTAACGTAAGCTTTTAGGGATGCTATAAGTTTTTTGTTCGTGCGTTTTTAATTATAATTCCGCGCATTTGAGTTTACAATTATTGTAAATGAAAAAGAAAACGGATTCACATAAATAACACGGTAGTATTTCATAGCTACTTCACAATTGTCACAAAACATTTGTAAACGTTAATTGCTAATAGAAGCAGAGTGCAGCTACTTACAGTAAGCATCAAAAAATTTTCTCGACAAATAATGACGTCGCTACTAATTTACTAATTCGTATTCGCTTGACCCAATCCAATTCCTTGTCCTTTATTTTTAATTTGGTTGATATTGTTTATTGATTTAATTCCTTCCTTAATAATCCTTTAATAAGTAGTATCATTAGTGCTACCACTACCCGATCCGAGCAAGCCGGAGCAGCATGAAGCTTGTTGTCCGCTCGGTAAGATTATTCGACTTGCTTCTTGAACCTCTCTTTAAGGTGTAAATAAATATTTTATTTTGATCTATTTTCTTAATCATATATTACAACATTGTTAATTTAAAGATTGGTTCTAATGCGGTCCGAATTACTGGTGTGGCCTAAATATAATTTTGTAATGTTTTAATAATTTGCTACATTTTAATTTTGGAATATATGTACAATATGAGCTTATGTAGCAATTTAAACTAGCTAGCGGCACCAAATTGTTTGAATAATTAAATATAGAATGCATTGAATATTATTTCAATATTTCGTGGAAATAACTTTCTTTCAGTAAATATTTTTGGCTTTTTAAATTATTATAGCATGAAAATGGTATTTGGTTGCATTTAGCGTTCTTGTAATTTTTCTTTATCAACTAATTTATAAATAAAACAAGTGCAAGTTATTTATACTGACATGTATATATTCATAAGCTATTTATAAGCTATATTTAGAGACAGCATAATGATGAGATCATTTTCATATATTAGTTTAGTACATTTTTGAGTGAACGTTACAAAAAGTCTTGCCCTTGGTTTGTTATATTTGCATATAACCGGTGACAGATTATACTAATGGTATTTTTATAAATCCCATTCCTAACTGCACATTGTTACAAAAATACCGACTTTAATTTTTTTTGATGTGTATGTTGTTTTGTTTGACTTTTTCTGATTTTGTTTGTTATTTTTTTCCCTTCCTTTATTACCTTACTACCATTGCACGAATCCTTGTTTTTTTACACTGTTGTGTTTTTTTTTTACTTTCCCGTTACCGAATGGTTTTCGTTGTGCCCTCCCCCGTCCTCACCTCGTTTGCAATCCCACGCACTGGACGCCGCCCGCATGCAGCTAAGGGACGCACGAACATCGAACTGCGGGAACAGTTCATACTGGCCGATGGGGTGTCCCAGAGCATGGCTGCGTTCCGACCGCGTACGCCCCGCTCAAACACAAATACGCCACCGTCCACGGGACCTATCACGAAGGTAAGTAGCTAACGATTGCTACGACTATTTATTAAGTTTCCTTTCTACAGGTTAGAACATAGCTGTAATTTCGCACACAACATTTTGCACAGTAGTTGAATAGAGGGAGCAATCGGTTTGGGGTTTATTTTGTTTTTGCTTTTTTGTTGCCCTTTGTACATGGATTTCCACATCCATTTGCAAGAGGCATCTTCGTGCAGCTCAGCATGTGTTCAGCTCGTAGCGTTTGGTCGTATTGCATTGGTGTGCTCAAAGCTATACAGAAGCTCGTGTAGTGTTTGGTGTTGTTTGTTAGTATACCTATTCATTGGCACCACTGCATTGGAGAGGTGGCACGTCAACGCCTATGGACTACACGGTAAATATCTCGTTTATCCTTCCCGCTTGATCCTTTCATATCCTGTTCACCAAATGATTCGGGTCCATCGTAAGCGTGTTAAATAATCGGCAAACCGTCGTAACTTCGTAAACTGCGCGTTGCGTTTAAACGATTGGCACTATGAAAGAATTTTTGTTTTATGGATGTATTCCTTGCCATCCTTAATGAAAGTCCCGGTTTTGTATTGATGCGTTTAGCTGAAGAATTTATGGAGCAGCTGAGGCCTATTTTTGAGGCTTTAAGGCAACGGGAAGAGCTTCCGTGTTCGTACCCGCTGCACGTGGGCTCGACGCATGGCACTAAGCAAGCTTTTATTTACGGACACTCAAGATCTCAAGGTTCCACGACGCCGGGCGCTCACCACTATACTCACCACCACGGATACCAGCCTACTCCTGGATATTGGGTAACGCTACTTAGGCAGTGTGAAAGTGTCGCGATAGATGCACCTTTATTAATTTTCAGTTTTGTTTAGTTATTCGTTTCTCGTTTTTGTTTGAAAATGTGAATTGTTGTCACTGTGTTAGAAATTGTTATTCTATTTGGTGAATAACTTATTCTAGTTCTGCATGCATGTAATTTTAGTATTTGAAAGAAATCACTTAAAATCACCAATATTTAGTGTAAACATACAAAAGTTGCTTATATTTTCGCAACAATCTATGGAAAAAAAAACACAAGTTAATGTAAATGACTTCATTGCAAAATCAATTCAAATAACTTTTGTTCCTTAAATAAACTGTTTTGGGCTTTTTTTGTTTTTGATTATGTTTTCTGGTGACTTAACAATGTACCAAATCTGTAGGTGAGGGAACGAACAGTGCGCTCTGTGCCCATGTCGGGCACGGGGGCCACGGGCCGAGCGTCGCGGTCGTCGCTGAGCGCCGGCACTCCCGACTCCCTCAGCGACAATGAAACCGCAAGCGGACTCGGCACTAGATATAGGAAGCCTAGTGTGCCCAGGTATTAAGCAGACTTTACATTCCTTTAAACCCAGTATGCACTGAAGTATTTAACCGCATAATTTGTCATACAAATTTCAATATTACATTTATTAAATCCAAAATTGAAAATTGTTTTTAATTTTTTTGTTTCCTTAGGTCGACATTAACTCCTGGAGGGTCCAGACCCGGTTCTAGGCCAGGGTCAAGGGCAGGATCTAAACCTCCATCTAGGCACGGGTCAAATCTTTCCTTAGATAGTACCGGTAAGTCAAGTTTTGTGAAAGAAATATTTCTGTGGTTCAGTTTATTGCTTACAAATATAATTGCAATAAAATGTCTCTAATTCAGACGATGTATCGACGCCATCTCGCATACCGATGCGTAAAGTGACGAATACGAGGGCATCAACAGCCAGAGCGGCTGCTACTGCCAGCAAACTTGGTGCCACAACGCCGAACGGAGGCTCTCGGCCCAGGACACCTACTGGATTCCTTACACCAGCCAGTGGAAGGTACGCGTTTTTAAATTAATTAGTATTATAAACTTACTCAGGAATTGGAAAATCAAATGTGATACTGATTTTTTTTTCAATAATCTAATATTGTAACTTAGATTTATATTTTGATTAGAAGACAACATAATATATGTATAATTCCAATTCGTCAATGATGGGACAGGTTTACAAGTGGAGGGATATACCGCACTTCCAGCATACCGACACTGTCTCCGGTGCCGGCGCTAGTGAGGTACACACAGATTGGAGTTTGCTCGTGCGTTGTTTGTAAAAGGGTTTCGTAGTGATCGCAATTAGTTACTTCACTTCTGTCTTCTAATTCTGGTTAATAATCTAGTTTATATTATTATACAAGTTTAGAAATTTCGAATTGCGATCATCAATTTGTGGGGTACACCGAGTTGAAATGGCACGTTTTTGCTTATTGGGATTATCTGTGTAGTGACGTCAACCGCAAAGTATGTCGCCATCGCAGGGCATTTGTTGGAAGCTGTTACTGTTGGGAGTCTATTTGATATTTCTCTGGTGGTGGAATTTGTACTTTGTACAATTTTTTATTGTTTAGCAAGATAAAGCACGTTGCGTAGTTCGATGAACATATAACACAGCTTTAATTTGTTTCGAGCCTGAAAACTAATCTAACAATATTAAATTAACGTGAAAAGGTTTTAGTATATATGATAATTAAATAACTGTATTTTTCCTTCCCGCATGCGATACGAAAATGGATATAAAACAGTTCGACACGTTCCCAGCCGTCCTCGGTGGCATCTGAACATCCCAAATCTTTATCTCATAATCACCCAGCATTCCAAACCCAAGGATCCACCAAGATACCAGTTTATATTGGTCACCGATCTCAAAGGTCACCTTCCGTAGACCGAAGCTTAAAAATTTCACGTAAATCTCACTCTAGAGAGATTTCTCAAGAACCCAGTCCCACTTCCTACGATCCCTCCCGGAAATCCGACCAGAGGAGTCCAGAAGACGATTCCTCGCTATTCAGCATATCGGGAATGACGAGCGACAATGAGTGCGAAAGCAACATGAGCGAATCGAGTGGCGAGGCGCCAAAACCAACTCAGCGCGACGTCAAAGGGTACATTCTTCTGGAATGTTAGCTATGGTTTTGCCCGATTGTTTTTACTGAAGCTCGTTGAAGTTTTGATACTTTTTGTTGTATTCACGGCATCGCCACCATTCCTAGTTACATGAGTCTCGTCGATCTTTTACAATCTCGCGCGAATGCTCCTCAGCTATCACTTGCTTCTTACAATCAGTTCATTGATCACCGTTTCTATTAAATTTCCGAACATATGCACTCCATCAACATTTTCATTAGGAACTGTCATACATTTTTGCTACTTGTATGGTTCCTCAATAAAGCCAAAATATGTATTAATAATAACATACTAATATTTTCCGTAATATCTCTTGCTTTGTATGTGCACATTTAGTATGCGCTTTCCCTAACACAACTATAAATTTGTTATGATGAGAATGGTTGAGTGATATTTCATATCGTTAAAAGTTAATACTTAAAATAGGCTTACTTCTATATTTGAACTTTAACTGTTGTGCACAGTCACAATCCCTCTTTTCTTCTGCTTTATTATTATATTGTAATGTCTTCCTCTGTATTGCTGTCTCACGTGCACTGTTTGATTATTGTGCTTAACAACTACTACATATTTGTATTGCTTATTTAAAATACAATAATTGGTCAATGTTTTACCTTTACTGAAAAAATAAATTAAATATTATTATTTATTAACTGTTTCGCGTATATTTCGAAACACAGTAGCATGTGGGGCTGCAGTTCGTGTTAAACACATATATATCCAGTTTCTGTTACTAAATTTCTATCCGTGTATGCACACTAACATCGTCGTAGGAGCGGCTCGTTTGCCTCCGCCGAGGGACAAACGCCTGGGCGAAGTCGCATACCGATTCTAAAGGACCAGCACACTAACAGTAACCTTACTAGGTAATTTAAATCTTTCCTATCCTAGCTCTTATAGATGACATTTTTTGGTGAATTCAGTAATATTATTTCATGTTTAGGTAAAATATTGAATGGGTTTTTGGAATGCATGTTAATTGTGTAATATCATGAATACAATTGTGAAATTGATCGTTTGATAGGCAAAGGACGCCATCGGGCAGCAGTACGCCAGTGCGGCCTGGACAGCAGACGGCCGCTTCACGGTTGCTCCGAAAGAAATCAGACGCGTCAGATAGTGGAGCACCTACTACCCCTTTAACACGACGCGGGACTCCGGCAAATCGAACTACGGAAAAACGCGAACCATTCCGACTGTAAACGAATATTGACTCGACTAATCGACAAAATCGAGAAATAAATTTTAGATTTTGTCGCTTATCGATATTTTATACTGCGTTATGACAGACACTTTGATATGTAACAAATGATTATCCTTTTTATTTGTAATAACATGGTTCAAGAAAAAAATCCCAAAAAATAAAGTGTCTAAGCGTCTGGCATAGCAACAGGATGAAGTTCCGATATGTCTATTGGATTATACTAACATTAAAATTAACCTGTTCGCGAATTAAGCCTAGCTTTCAAAGAATTTGCGAATGTGGCTTTTAATTAGGATCCACGATGATAGTAATGAACCTAAAGTCTGCACTCGTTGCCTTGTATACTGCTTTTTTACTATCCATGCAAGTCTGTACATGTTTGACTACTTATTTGTATTGCCAGTATTTATTCTCCGTAGAATCCAAAACGACATATTTTTCTTCGTACATTGCCTTGTGAATACTTTATTCTTATTTATTGTCGACGTTGCCATAATTGTTAGTGTATGTTTTGTATGTTAAATACGTAAAGAGTCTCTCTGATGGGCCGTAGGAGTGAGAGTTAAAAAGTTTTCTTTGTATTTATTTCTTTAGGGACCATTTTGTTTACGGAATATTGACTATACTTGATTACCTTCCACAGTTTTCCTTCCTATGGTCGACGCATGTAGTTTCGCCAGGCTGCTGCGTTGTTACAGGGTCGGAAAACGGTCGTCGGTGATCCTTTAAGGTGATAATAGGTAATATTGATTCATTCTTTGCACAATCGTTGTTCTTTTGTCTTTTCTTTTTGTGTTCAAATGAATGCTGATTAATTTTACAATTGATTGTCGCTTTAGGTATATATACTTTCGTATGTGATTTATGTATATTACGATTTCTGCACAATGTTTTGTATGTGAGTAGGTGATATATATTGAAGCTGGTTTTGTATCAAAGTATGCTCTGGACTGTCGCCAGAGTCTCGGAGCATACCGACATCTGCCCGCTTCTGAAAAATAAGAATTTCCTTAACGGACTTTAATTTTAAGTGAAGTAACTAAAGTACACTTGTCGAAAAAAGACATTTTCTTAATAAAGCTTAGAATACTTTTGATATATAAAATAAAGAGCGCTTAAAATGTAACCTTCCTTCATTTATAAATGTTAACCAACACTCACATTTATTTGTTAATTTAATTATATTCCTGACTTTACGATTAAAATATTATTAGTAACTATTGTAAAACTATTAATCTGGTCATTTTTATTTAAATCATTGTTGTATTTGTTGAATATAAAATCAAAGCAAATTTACTAAAAGCTTGCAATATTTTTTGTATAAAATAATGATTCTTAAGAGCAACAGTTTTAAAAATCTCATTATTGATTTCAGAATAAAAAAATAACAATAAATTACTGTGTTTATTTTCTTTTCCTTTATTTTAGCCAGTACCGAGTTACAAATTTAAAGAATATGATGTCTATTGTTTTAATCATAACGGGTTTATTAACGTAGTTATTACATTCTCTTTGGTTAATCGCTTGTTATAAATAGTATTAATTGATAAATTTGTAATAGCTGTCATCAATTGATTCTTTTATCTTTTTAGTTTGGAAATTATATTTTTGTATTATTTTAATTAAAATCATACTATTAAAAAATTTGTTAAAAGTTGGCGATAAAATTGATTGAAATAATATGTAAATGCCAAATGCCAATCCCCTGTTGCTCACACAATAAATGTAAACTCAAGAAGTGAAGAATTTCTTCGAAATTGATCTACACACTACACGGTCTACTATAATCTGTACTATTTGTAGGTACCCGTACGGTTAAATCTAAAAAAACAGTTATTCTCTCTACCTATAGATGTAACGACTTCCGGCTTTAGCGGCTATTAGCTCGTTTATAAATAAACTATACATTACAACTAATGACCATCGGTGGATGACAAAAGATAAGAAAGCTAATGATGTGTGAAAGTGAAAGCTGTGAATGAACTTTCTGTTTGTTTATTGAAGCGGTCCCATTTTCTTCAAGGGATTTCTAGGAGCTTACAAATTGTTTATTACAACGATTCCATATTCGAAATCGAAGTAAAGTAAAAATCGAAAAGACGAAAGTACACAACGCTATGTGCTCCGAAAGTGACATCGGCTGCCTCGTCCTAGCTGGCAAGTGGGGGTACTACAGTGGCGGGAGTTTCCCGCCATCTTTATTCTTGACTGTCCGTACCAATGACCGCGTATATCCTAGCTAAGTATACAATGCATCTTCATATACAATGCTGTATGTTTTCCAGAGGCACATCAATGATATAATACCAATCCTACTAATATTATAAATGCGAAAGTTTGTAAGTATGGATGTTTGTTGACCCTCACGCAAAAACTACCGAATGAAATTTAATGAAACTTTACAATAATATAGCTTATACATCATAATATCAAATAGGCTATAATTTATAACTATATTGTCTGAATTTTACAAAATATAACGATAAGTCTCAAGTAAGGAGGAAAAAAATCCGCCATACGCGAGCTATTCTGATGTGCACTGCAAAAACCGTTACAGTTACACTTATATAATGTATAATGGAAATTGTTACGTTTTAAGAAAACAACAAAATTATATTAATTAGCGTTTTATTGGGAAAGCGAGAGTAAAATCAAAATCAAGGTGCGTTCCATATCCCACAAAAATGTTTATCTAAAATAGTCCTACAAAAAACCCAGCAACAGTATATTTATTATTTATGAGTAAGCCATTATCGCAAAAATAGTGAACCATCTATTAATTAAAGGGCGTGTGGCGTAGTAGTATAAAATATTAGTCATATACAATAAACTAAAATATATATGAAATTTACGGCAAAAAAATTATATTCTATTTCCTAAGGTTAAGCTATTAAGCGAAAAGCAGGAAATGATTAAGACTAGAAATCGTGGAGATATAATATTCTTCGGACATTAGTACGTTAAAAAATATATTTTTTTTCAAAGCAATATATAATAGCTATTTATTAAAGTTAATGCTATGCTAAACAGCATTTCCAGTAATTGTTTTCTTAGGCAACCGTGATTTTAGAAAAATGTGTAAATTCCTCAGACTAAATTATATTATACCTATAGTTCTTAGCAGTTCAGTTATATATATAAGTTCAGTTCAGTTTATGTATATAGTTAAATTTTGGATATTTCTGTTTGATTTGACATCTGACAGATTTGATTTGACATTTCAATTTCATTCGAATATGGTCATGACATGAAGTTATGATCTTACACTTGCTTCTTTTTAATAACAATATTAGTTTGTACCGATTCTTTTGTAGTCAAAGTTCATAGAAATACTAACAAAAAAAGGTCTGAGATAATGGTTGGCTTTAATATGGATGGCCCATCACGAGATCGAGTAATGAAACTTATGGAAGAAAAAGATAGAATCGAAAATGAAATTCGGGATCAAACTGCTATCCTCGAGACAAATAATGTTGGTATGCACGACTCTCTGGTGGACAGTGATGGATTTCCACGAAACGACATTGATGTATACAAAGTAAGGCATGCCCGGCATCAAATTATATGTAAGTGGCTTCCACCACCTCTACAAATGACCAAGCAACTTTTTTATCCAGCCCGTAATGATTTACCTAGGGGTTAAGTGTTTAGGGTTAACTAACTAACTAATTGTTTAGGGTCCGCTTTAGAATTAGGTGGCAGCTACTTGATATTTTTCTAACTTTCTTCTTCTGTTTGGACTATGCAAAACCACCACCAGACATGCTACAGTTAGGTTAGCATGGACTCAATTCGGTCTTTACTTGCGTGTTTGGGTGACATGACTATTTGCATGAGCTGAGCGATGAAGCAGGCATGCCATGGCAGGAGATTGCAAGTACCAAAAGTCACTCTTTAGGCTTTCGAAATGAAGTTATTAGGTTTATGAAATTTCTTTTTTAATAGTCTCAGGAACTAATACTTTTAAAAGGAGTGGTGTTGGGGGAGTTTACCCTTCCCCGCCAAAGTCTACCACTTGGTTCTAAATTTTTACCAGTGTTCCATGATTTAATGTAGTTCTGCTAGCCTAATGCTCCATGACAATCAATACTTCTCAATATTTGTATCAATAAGTAGAGTGCCAGCTCCAATGTCAGCTCATGTATAGAAGAAAGGAAGGAGTAAGTTGCCACTCCACTCAGCAACTGAAATAAATACAGAAGTATAAATCTTTATATCATTCCAGTATTCCTCAAGATTCTCATACTTTACCGATCAAGTCAGATCATTCATGCAACATCATTTGGTGTTGTGGGCTTTTCCACTATAGATTATGCTTTCAGTCAGGTTAAGATGTGGTAAAATAATTTTTGCACACCTTAGGACTATTTGAAATATATTATGGAGGTACTTGTAACATAACATTTGTACTATTTATGCATAATAAACAGAATAAGTTACATTTGACATTACTCTGCTGTCACTTTAATTAGTTTATAAAAACTTCAGAAAAATTATATCCATTTGGGAGATTATGCCATAACACTTTTTATATCTTATCCAATCCTTAAAGAATTGTTTTTTTTTTACTTAGGCTTACAAAACGACCACAAGGCAATTATGAGAAGGATAGAGGCGGGGCTCTTTGAATTGCATTCTGAGTACCGTGGCTCAAGTAACACTGGTTCATCATCACATAATGTCACCTCTGCACCTTATGCCAATGGCCATGCCATGGACAATGTGCATAGTCATTCAAATGAAGATTCGTGCTTTGCTATTGTTGGATTTGTTCATGATGGGTCACCTGCTGACCTTGCTGTAAGTATTATTAGGTATAGTAGTGTGTCTGAGAAAGTAAAAGAAAGGACCTTAAATTATATATTTACATTTGGTGTCTTTTTGAACAGTAATTATATTTTACTTTATAAAACTCTTTGATTCATGTAATTCATGTTTTTTATATATTTGTTTATAATCTAGAACTTTGACTATCGACTATAGAAGGAAAAGGAATCTTGTGTTGGGAGAAAAAGTTATGTAAATTTAGAGATATCATTCCTCGTTTATTTAACAATCTTTAATGTTATGTATTTAATTTTAACAAAGATAGGTAAACATTACCATCTTTAAGGAGGATAAGGCTACTGGCTAAGTCACAGTTATAAGGGCATTTTGACTGTAGCAGGCTGATATATTGTATATGTTGATTTTTTATCTATTTTAAATATATTTTAATATTTAAAAGTTAATAGGGAAGATTTTTCCATTATCAGGCAACATTAAGCAGTAGCAAAATTTCCAACAGGGTCCCATATTCTTATGTGTCTTTGAGCCCCGGAATGGGCTAAGATGGTATATTTTTCTCTATGTAGTGTAGTAGTTACTGAACTTTGGTTTAGTTTAGTTTTCAAGAAAATGGTAGTACTAAAATTATGTTACAAGTTTTTTAAATTGTTTTAGGGTTTAATGGAAAATGATAAAATCCTCCAGTTCGGGTCTATCAACCATGGTAACTTCTCTGATGTAACACAAGTGCATGAGATTGTATCACATTCAGTGGGACAGAGGATACAGGTCCGGGTGCGGAGAGCCCAAAATGTCATATCACTAGCTGTGGTGCCAAGGCCTTGGGCTCATCCAGGCCTACTTGGCTGTCAGATCAGGAGGTATACGGAGTCATAGATTCCACCTCAGCTGTAAACTAGTGCCAATCCAACAAATATGTCCTTACAATGTTAAGTGTAAATGTGATTTAAGTATTGCACTTAAATAACATAATTGGCACACTCTCTTAAATGTATCTTTTGTAAATTTAAGTTAAAATTCCATTAAATAAAAGTAATAAAAAAAATTGTAACAAATTCTTTTCTTTAAATTACAACAACAAGTTGTACAGAAACAAAATATTAAGGTAAAAAAATATATACTAAATAACTATTGTCTTTGATTTGTGCTCTTTCGAGTGTCGCGCTTTTCAAACGTCAAATCGGAAATTTAAAATTATAAAAATAACGACATTACTGTATTCATGTTATGAGTTAATAAAATCTCTCTTTATGACTTTCATTTGTTTATTTTTATTAATTTTGACATCAGCTATAACTGACTTAAGATTTTTACTATAACTGAATCATTCTGACTATAGCTATGACTACGATTTTGACCGTAACTGACTACGACTTTGATTCTAACTATACCTGACTGTGACTATGATTTTGACCGTAACTGACTATCACTATAATCGACTTTGATTCTGACTACAACTGACTATAACTATGAATAATGATTGAAGGGTAGGAGTAGATAGGATAGTAGTACTTAAATAACATAATTGGCACACTCCCTTAAATGTCCTTATATCTTTTGTAAGTTTAACATACATAATAAAAATAGTTATAAACATGGAACAAATTCTTTTATTTAGAGTTATAGAAAAAATAACAAAAAAAA
>JWHW01031800.1:246178-262824 GCA_000931545.1 Papilio glaucus | reverse complement strand
CTGGTTTTCAACTGTAACCTTTGCTCTCGCCTTGTAAAAGTATCATCTTGACATGTTTTTTTTTTAATTCAGTACTTTCTAAAACTGAGAACTGCTCGTTTGCTAATATAAAATAATAATATCATATGTCCCTGAATTTTTAACGTTAACTGTGTTTTTATGCTTATTCAACCCCATTTAACATCGGGTGGGATTGTGGCAAAAGAAGCTTTATAAAACCGTAAAAGTGAGACTTTTTTCAATATCACTCCCACTTCTTGAAACTTTTCAAACACCTGACCGTAATTTATCTTATCATTATTGACTTAAAGTGTTAAAAGATAAAGTAACGCTGTGTCGTTATACCAAATTAAACTGAACTAAATCCTTGGATTATAAGCCAAAATGGATTTTAAAAATTAAATTAAAAAAAAAGATAGTACACCGCCGCCCCGACACAAATGTAGCCTCTAAAATGAAACAAGTAGAAAATGGGCTGATGATTTTAAAACGTATATGAATCTTAAACTAACTGTTTATTCATTTTTCAACAGTAAAAACAACGACTTTTTCTTGTATATGTCACCGGCCAAATGAGAACTACGTCAGTTTATAATCGGACTAGGCATATTTTAAATTTACGGTATATTATATAACAGTCGGCAGATTTTAATTGCGTTCTCTGCGGCTTTACAAATACGTCAGTATTCCAACTGCGTCAATTGTTCGTCTCGTTTGTCGTCATTTCGCGGGAATTTCTCGTATGAATGAATAGAGCTTGATTAATTATGAATATATTCTTCTTTGGGGTCAACTTAGCATAGTTATCGTTAGTAAATTAAGTCTTTATTATACTCATAAACAAACCAGGATGAATAAATAAAATTTTCATAAAAAATGCAGAAAAGGCTTCTTGATGAGGGTTAGGGTCAGATAAGCCCCCCCGCCCTCTTCTCTGACACTATTAACATTAACAATCCATTATTAAAATTATGAGGTCATTACTATTATGATTAAACCCTGATAATTGAAAAAATCCAAATAATATTGTGATCAGGCAAGGTAAGATTTATTTATTTGATCACAATAAAACAATGCCATATTATTAATAAATAAAAGTACAACAAACAATAAAGTCCCTTTGAGATTGACGCAAACTTTCAGGAATTCATTTTTATGCGTCGCAGCACAAAAAACAATTATAAGTATTGCGACAATTTTCAAGAAATTATTTCAATTGGTGGAATTCATCCTTAATTAAAGTTCTTTTGCACCTAGAGAACGACAGTTTCATACAACTATGACATTCCCTAAAATTGAACGCAATACCGCGTATATGAAAGTCACAGTGAGACGTAGATTGGTACTTGGTTAGTCCAGTAATAGTGAAAACTCCTAAAGGCAGATTAGAAACACTTTGTTTTTTTATATCGGAAGGCGTTGACGAACAAATCGCTTACCTGAATGTTAAGTAGCAACCACTTCTACCCATCAACACTGAACAATTGGAAGTCACCAGAATATGTCTAGACCACGATGTATGGACAACAAGCGTTATCTATTAACAATATACTTTTGAAATTAGCATTCAACTTGTTCAAAGTGAGGCATAAAAGAGGATGTTATTATTCAAATTTAGAAAGGTATGCTTTGTAGAAATTAATGTTGCAAAAGTGAGCTACTGGTAGGGGTCATTCTGGGCGAACAACAAGTTTGCGACCTAAGGTACTTAGCGATGACTTGATTATCTCATTATTGGTGTACTAGTTACGAGACTCAAGAGTAGTATAAATTACATTAAAAAAAATTTTGTGGATACCGCGACGACTCGCGAGTTGTAAAGAGTTGTTAGAATTGTAAATGAATTTTATAACCGTCCCCGTAGAGGGAAAGATTGATTTTTCAGTATGATCCAGAATCGAAACACGAGTGCATGATTTGTAACTGTGGTAGAGCCCGCAACAACAACATATTTTGCATGAATGGGCCGGCTCGACTGGTGAGATACCCACACAGAAATCCTCCTCCTTTTCCTCTTCCCACCCTTTCCTTATAAGGATAGGATGGGAACGGGAAAAGGATTGGACGGGGAGAGGGTTAGCGGGGAAAAGGTAATATCCTTTTTCCTGTCTGTTCACTCCTCTGTCCATTAAAGGTAGGCAACGCATCCGCAACACATTTGCTTGTTACGGATTTCTATGGGTAGCGCTCACACAACACCAGGTGATCCGCTTGCTCGAATGCCAACTTCTACCATAAAAAAATGCAATGGATAAAGAAGGTTGAAATCCTGGCAAAGAAATTCTAGGTGCAAGAGTAGCCTCTAAGATCATGGCGATGGCGATATAGCGAAGGAATTTTACTAATCGATTACCTGTCCAAATGAACTACAATGAACGGACAATACTATACCAGATTATTGGCTCAAACATGTAAGGCAGTGGTTCAGAAGAGACATGGTAAAATAGCGCGCGGTGTGGTGTTTTTGCAAAAAAAGACAACACGCCAGTTCACACAGCTCGGATTGAAAGAGAGGCCTTAAAACAAACTGGATTCTTAGAAATCGACTACCCACCCTATAGCCCAAACCTAGCACCCAGTGACATAATTCTTTTTCAAAAATTGAAAAAGGAGTTACGGGGCCGAAGATTTTCCAACACAGATATGGAGGCGGCTGTGGAAAGCCATTTTGAAATGTAAATTAAAGGATATTTTTAATGGTCCAAAAGCTTTATATTCACGATATGAAAAATATATCTCACGGACTATATTGAAAAACAAAAACTTTAAAATAAATTTTAAAACCGAATTTTCTTTCGTAAACCGCCTTTTCGTTCCTTAGACCGCGAACTTATTAACTGCTATTCGTAAGCGTAGATGTATGAATCTGAAAAAAGTGAGAGGTTTGGTAGGACCGTGTCATATGAATATCCATAATCTCTGCCTACTCTTCCGGGTTAAGGGAGAGAGTGTGAGTGCTTATATAAAATTCTCATTGCTTTCTTTTGCAAAGGGTGGTAACGTATCCGTACTTATTGCGATTTTTGCAAAAAATATATTCTATCAATAGACTAAGGTAGGATGAATCATTCAAAAATATCTGATATTAATTTTAGGTGAGAGAAATAAGGGATATAATATGGAAATACCCACATACTTAACATGAGTACAAATCCACACAAACTCTCTAAAATAAAAGATTTGTTTGATTGTGATTAAAAAAAACTCATTGTTTTGGGATACTAAACATAAAAATAATTATTTCCTTTTAATTAAAACAAATTTATTACTTTAGATGGTCATGATCGTCAGTCTACTGCTGGACTTGGACATTCCCCAAAGCCTAAAATAATAACACCAAATAATAAAGCTAGTAATATCTTGGAAAAAAACAATCCATACATAAATACAAGTAATAATTGAAGCCCATTTAGAAACAATGGCTATAATTTTATCATGAATCACTAAAACCACTAACACTCAGGCTTTTAACAGTGTAAACACAAAAAATGTAATGGCGTAACATGGCATTGTTCTAGCATAGGGCAAAGACCTTACTCATTGGGATTCTTTATTAACGAGGTGAATAAAATGTTTAAACCCATGGCTATATTAGAAAATGAACCATTACCACTCTTTCTCAGGTTCTCGTTTAAGAATATAATATGGACAAAACTAAAAAATATAAGCTTCCTATTTGTGTACATATAGATTAATTCCCAAATGAGTAAAGAATATATACAAACTTTCAAGAGTACACAAAATTTTTCATAATATATAATATATTTTTTAAATGAATTATAATATGGACTAAATATCACAATGAAGATCTTTGACAGATATATGTGTAGATGTATGGATATCAACAAACTGAAAGTGATAGCACATTGGCCGTGTCAAATAAAAATTCATAAAGTCTGTCTACCCTTCTTAGTTAAAGGCACTATATCATATTTAAGATGAAGATGAAATCACAAATGATATTCCCCTATCACTGTCTACCCCTAGAGTTAAAGGTGTAATAATCATATATGTATTACATACCATTCTGCTCTCAACTACTATATACTACTACTACTCTTGTTGTATTGTAATAGTTGTGTTTGAAGTAAATAGTCACAAAAGGCCAAAATGTAATGCCAGTAAATTCAATCAACAATACAACAATAGAGATGTAACAAGAAACAACAATTGGTAATTTGATTGTAACAAAAATGATCACTATAGTCTGCAGAACAACCTATGATTGTAAAAAAATGTTCTTTTTTAATAAATTGAAGATAAATAGAGCATTGTCACTCTTTTCGATAGATTGCTTTATCATTTGAATTAACAAAGAAGTATTGATATAAATAATCATATGTAATCATCACTGTTATTCCAATAATAAAATAAATAAATATGCGCTCACACCTGTAACCCAGAGAGGTAGGCAGAGAGTACCGATTTCCATTTGACGCAATACCGCCACTCACTTTTGCAATATGTTACTTCTCTTGTTACTCTCTCTTCATTCATCCTATCAACATACCCTAATCACCAAAGCACACCTCTACTGAAACCCCTACCAATCTTGTCATTCTCACCCTCTCTAGGTACCCCTCTTTCATACAAACCCTTGCTTACTTGCCTCTAAAAAAGTGTCAGTAATTCACAAACAATCTATAAGATCTTAACAATTCACTTCTTGACTAACATTTCTTTATATAGTTTTACACATTTGTGAACAGGCTTATGAACAGAACAAAAAAGTTAACAAGTAATAGTTAATTTAAATAACTAAAACCCCTCATTGACTGTATAGGGACACTCCAGGTAAATGACAACTCACTCTTTGCAATCTGTCAAGCTGTATAGGCTACATGTCATAACAACAATTGAATGTACATTTAAATACATTACTCTCCTTCTGGGGAAGTCAGGAAAAAATTAAAAACAAAATATTATGTCTAAGAAAATAGCATGAAGAATAAGGGTACATACATATTTTCCAAATTTTCATTTAACATGATTCTTGGTATGCCACTTTATTATTTTGAATAACAGTAACTAACATACACAAAAATTTCATTAATAAGTATAATACACCACTTTAGCAGATCCTATGAATCATTTCTCTCAGAATGTGGTTGTCAAAAAAGGTTAGAAACCCATGAATGAATGATTCATAATTTACATTAAAATGATTCAGGAAGTAGTAAGTCAAGGTAGCAATTAAACAAACTATACAATTAATGTACATCTTAAAAATAGTCAAGTTAATTAATATGTAAGTCGGAAGTTTAAAACTAATCAAAAAGTGAAAGTGTAAAATCTCAAATCAAATATTCTCCCCTTACTTGCCTGTATACAAGTACAATGGATAGATGAAGAGTCTCTATTTACTTGTTTAGCTAGTCATCAGATTAGTATAGGCCTACAGGTACAATTTGATTACATTGACCATTAAGACATTGATGGCCTTACTGCATGAGTTAAGAGCACTATGGTAAATATATAATATTTTTTATCTCAAAATATTAGAAAATTATAAAAAGTAAGCCTATGTTACATGATTCATGAACATCGGCTATACCAGAGGAACTGCAGATGTGTTGCAGACTATTAAGGAAGGAGTACACTTTTTTCTTGAAGGACCCTACTCATAGTGGTTTTTAAAACACCACTAAAGATAGATAATTTCACAAGGCGGTTGTAGGAGACAGAAAGTAATGCAAAATACAATTGGTAGTCAGAAACCAGACAACTTTACTTTTTAACTTCAAACCATACCCTTAGAAATAATAGTTGCATATGCTAATGGCACATAATAAGTATAGTATAGCCAGTACATAATACAAAGTGACTGCTAGAATAATGTTAGCCCTAACTCTCAATTCTTCCTGTGCCCATGATCACAATATTTTCTTTCGACTATAATCTAATCGTGAAATTATTGGCGCTTATAACATCAAGATTACAGCCAAAATTATTGTTGTCAGTATACTATAAAGTATATTTTTATAGACAATATAGTGGTAAGTATAACTTTTGTATACAAAATGCAAAATTTGTTAAATCCTAAGATTTTGATAATTTTCATCAGTTAATTTACTAAGAAGTTGAATTATTTTATATTTATCAAACATAGTACAAAAAATAAAAAACATAGTTCAAATACTTTAAAAAGTATTTGAACAATATCTCCAAAAAGTAACTTTCTAGGAATCTGAACGGTACAGTTTGTATTAATGGGACAAATTAAATAAATTATATTTTTTCTCAAATATCAAACCTCAAAATTAGAAATTTAGTCCTACATACCTTAGTTTTAACTTCTACACTTTGGCTGTCGATACGAGCAGCAATTTTGTTCTTCGACATCTCGAAAGCATTTAATACACTTACACTAAATCAAAAAAACTAGTTTAAAAACATTTAGGCACTTGATCTGCGAGAAAACATTATAAAATATAAAAAGTTTTTAAATAATTAAGGCTGTTCCTTACACTCGTAACTCTCGCGTCGTAATTATAATAGATACTGTTTCGTTTACAAATTTTTCACAGTATTAGTAATTATCGACCAATCAAAAGAGAGCATTACACTAAATCTTCTTTTCAATTAGTTCACTTTGGTAGTCGAAGAAAACGCACTTTAACGTTTCGTGGTACGCGACCTCCGTAAACTCATTATTTGTCAAATTAAATAGTTAATACAATCGCATGTATTCTGTCAAACTCTTGTAATAAACTCTAAAACCAAACAAATGCACCTTGTGTAGCACATATTATCTTTTATGGTATCACATAAGAAATAATGATTTTCGGATTCTAGCACATTTATTTTTAAATTCTAGGCATAGACAGAAACAGTGTGACCGTTTACAAATTCATATTTATTTTACCAAGAAAGAAGTAATGTCAATGTCTTTCTTTTTGGCAATCGATGAAATTTAACAAAAAATCTTTATGATATATGTAAACGATGTGATGTAAAAAGTTCTAAAAAATACTAATTAAAAAAAAATGACGAAATTAAATAACGCTGAAGCTGCCGCGCGTTTGAATCCTTGTTTGAAGGTTATAGTTATTTACTTATTCAACAGTTTATGATTATAATATAACGTTGTTTCATTACATAATTTGTTTTAATTTAGGAGCAAAACCAATCTTACGAGTGCTTAAACAAGAATGGATACAACCAGGAAAAATGTGAAGCTTATTTTGATAACTATAACACATGTAAAAAGTTTTGGGTAAGAAAACAGTTTTAGCGGTTTTTGTGGTGCTACTTACTTCATCCACACTACCACTGATGCTAGCTAGCTATATATTTTACATATATCTAATTAACATAATGATATATATAGGCAGGCAGTTTCTCTGGTAATGAGGATGATTATGTGCGATGATCACTAAATATTAGGTGAACCACTGCTTATTTGCCCATTATCCTAATAAAAAAGTCAATACTTTCCTACCAAGAATTTTAAAGGCATAAAATTCAGCCGAGAAATATCTTTTTATGTGTGTGTATAAGTTGAAGGATATTAGTAGTCTTACTAACTACCCAGACCAGGGTGTCTGCCACCAGTGTATCAGTAGATCTTAGGTAAGATGGTTGCTAAATGATAAAATTTTGCTGCTGAGTAGGTGCTTTATTTGTAATAAAATAATCTTAAGTTTAAATTAAAGAGAACTTTGATTAACTTCCTTTACTTAGCAGTGTGACCATTATTTTGATTTTTTTCTTTTCAGAATCAAGTATTCCGGGACAGAAGATCAAAAGGGATAAAACCTTATTTACCTGATGTAGAAGATAGAGCAAAGGTTAAAGAAGAATATGTGAAGGCTTGGGGGAATTAGCACAATATGCATTTCAAAATATACTTATATGGATAAATAGGTTAAAGAAAATAACTCTTGTAAGCGGTTGTAAATAATATTATAAATTTAATAATGCCATATTTTATTTCATTGGCAATAAGTTCTCATCTCAAAAATGTCTTCATATGTTCCTGAATCGCCTGTTTATTCTTCAAGTTTACATTAATCCCACCTTTGTTGATCACGGACAGACAAGTTAATTACTATGTACATTATCTTCATATTTACAATGTAATTTAATTTTTATTGTAAAAAATATTAAATGTAATTTTATATTTTTTATAATATTAATATTTATTTATTTGAGACATACAAATTATACATAAGGTTATTATTTTCATATTAATTGATTTGCAAGACGGGATTTGCAGTCAGCACAGAGGCACAATGCTGCACTATCCCATCTCACTGCAAAAACGCTTAGGAGAGAAACACTCAATTTTATGCCAAATGAGCTGAAAAGATTACCAGCCTGGGTCTGTGGGGTGAAAACTATACCTTCCTTTAAAACTTGCGCAGTTGTTGTAATGTTAATGTGGGGCTGTGATCACTTAACAATGTGTGAACTGCAACTAACTTCAGAATAATATAACAAAGAGAAATGTATATCTAACCAACCAATTGTGAATCTCAATTTAAATCAAACTACTATGCGCAGCTATAAACTGTCAAAAAATTGTATACTAAAATCAATGTCCAGAAATGAACGCCAAGTCAAATTGTGAATGATACTTCAGTTCAAAATTTACTGACAGTTCATGATATGTCTAGTCAGATTAACCAGCCGGAATAAATTCATATCCTGCAAACCATACCAAAAATACATTCTTAGCCAGAGTTGTGGAAAAGAAGACTATTGCCAAACATGCAAACATGTTCAACACAGATTATAAAGTGACTGGAATATTTTTAATTCATTAATATAATTAATGAAATGAAACCAACTTATATATTGAATATATTTCTTTTATTTCGTGTTATAGTAATGTGTTTTCAAGCCAAAACGTGTTCAGCATGTTTAAGCTTACTGCTTGTGGGCTACAAACTTCTTATCACGACAAAGGTAAAAACCGAAAGAATTGATTTTTATCTACAACAATTTTGTTGTACTTAGTTTTTTTTTTATAATAGAAATAGATTTGATAAACATTACATTGTTTGTGACTAATCACTAATCACACTAGATAAAGAAAAATCTTAATTTTACAAAATATGTAAACAATCAAATTTTATTATCGAGTTCAGACTGTTGAATTAATATGGCATCTAAGTGAAATTCTTCATTGAAAGGAATATAAAGTAACTTCAAGTTGATTTTTAGTATGAATATTGTTGAAACAAAAAGTTACTTTAAAAAAAAAACAACTGACTATGATTAGTGACATTTTAATGACACTCCAGGGATGAAAACCAATCTAATGACACTTCACTGTTCAAAATCGGCCACAAAGGATTAGTAGGTTGGCCAAAAAAGCGTCACTAAAGTGATGAAGAAAATATAGAAGCCTCTAAAATAAAGATTAATCACAGAGTATCATAACAGAGAGTAAGTCAGTAAAATGTACAGAAATGTTTCTGCCTCCTATTCCTTAGCGGGCTATACAAGTTGTAACGGTCGTGCAAATTGTCTCGGGGACATGCCTCGGGGTCGTATGCCACAAGCACGATCGTGATAAATTGGTCATATGTGGACTTTATGAACACGGTTATGTTGCAGGTCCATTGAAATAGTCATCGAACCTTGCGACATGACCACGCCGTTTGTAACGTGAGTGTTGAAGTCTGAAATTGTACTGTGACAAAGCTAATCAGTCTTTCTGTGCGACCAAGTCGTAACTGTGGTATTGGAACATGTATGGCCCGCTTTAGTTTTATACATAAATCACCATTGTTGACCTAGGAAGACTTAGATATGCTGCTATTAGAAAAAGGAAACTGATATCATAAAAATAAATTGATGGAATAGTTTGATTTATCCAAACTGACAAATTGAAGAATTATAGAGGACTTAGAGTTGTTTGATGTTATCTTTTTGCTTGCATGGAGTAAGGAGAATCCAAAGGTTTGTGCCATATTAACTCAATAGATAGTTTGAAAATAAACATGCTACCATTTTTAACTTTACAGACAACAAATAGCAAATTATTTTAATATAAGAATATTATCAGCTGATTAATATGATAAATGATAGTAATAAAAATATGTTTTGTTTATTAATTAATGTTTGATCATAACAATAATGACAGAAAAATATAAGACACAATCTATTAATACATTCAGGCACTTTCAGTATAATTTTAGTTCGGGCGATTAAACAAATTTTATATATGTTAAAATTAGTTATATAAGACCTGGCTAGTTCATTGCTGCCTAGCTATTTAATATATACATATATATATGAAGAATTTCATGATTCAAAATTTAAAAACATGTATTTTCTCTGTCTATTCCTGTCGATTAGCAGTTAACTCTTGGTTTACACATCTTTACCAAAAGAAATTTAACAGATTGGCGCAAGAGACATGTCAAGTAAACAATAAATGAAGGTAATCATTTACCAGTGACTTCTACATTTGAATACATAATATATAAACAATTCGTACAGCAAGTATGTACAACTGCTACACAACATGAGACTAAAATCCTATGACGTCACAACCGAACGTGTACAAAAAGTTAAGGTCGTGAAATAATCTAAAGAGACTAACGACCATAATATAGCGTCGTCGCTCGCTAGACATGGGCGTATGAGGGTCAGACGTGAGCAGACGAGGGCGTCACATTCCACGCGTGTATCATGTTTTTGCACACACGTAGTAATCAAATACATAAAAAGTTTAACATCGCTTGCATTGAATGTGTCAAGGATTAAAAAAAATTACTTATTGTTAATAAATAGACAAAAACATTGATCGATAGTGGTACATTAAAAATTAATTAATTATTAACTATTAAAATGTCTACTTAATAGTTATATACATAAATGGGCCGATACATTTTAATGCTACAAATTATACAAAAATTTCTGCCAGAGTTGAAATATTTTTCCTTAATATTATTAGGTACGAATGTACCTCCGAGATATACTGCTACTGATTCTGTAAGGGCCCATATATGTACATTGTACATATTTGTTTGTAAAAAACACTAATATTATGCCTCCAATATTATGGCTTATATTTAGGTCCGCAAATCATTCGAGTCTAGAAAAAAAATAATTTAAAATTTTAAATTCATTGGACCCAAATATAATTTGTTGACGCACTAAGCTCTTAATATCTAATTTTAATAAATAAACAGCCAGCTGTGTAAGCTAAAACCATGGCAATAATAATAAATATTTAAAAAAAAACGATTAAAAAGCGGTGGACAACACTAATATTAAAGGTTATAGAATTTAGGGTACACAATTTACATAGAAAGATTAAAAGTATATTGAGTAAGGTCAAAATGTAATAAAATATAAGATTATGTATAAGCATGTACTTCTTTGGCTCGATCTTACGAGTTATTAGCGAGTCATAGGGATTATCTAAGTGCATTAAACTGTACAACTTAACTAAAAATGGTTTAAACTATAAACTAAAATATCATTAGAGGTACACGCTAACTTCCTTTCATCATTTACACTTTAATTTGTATTTGAAGAACTCTGACAGTTACGGAATATTTCGACCTATGCACTTTTTCATGCATCATAATAATATTTTGACAATGGCAGAGCCTACATCTGTTGCACGAATGGGCGGGCTCGAAGTAGAATTATTCTTCGTTTCGTCCGATAAGTGAGGTGGCCTAATTATAGATTTGACTGGGGAGGGGATGGATAGTGAAATGAAATATCCTTTTACCTCTTTATCCCCTCCTCTCTTCATTAAAGTTATGCAACGCATCTGCAACTCATGAGATTGTTGCATGTGCCTATATAATGGACAAAGATTAGATTTTTTGTTTGTTACGGCTCAACTAATAGCCACTGAACCGACTTGAAAACTTCTATTAGCGAGTTACCTAGAGTATATTTTCTAGCTCTCTCTACCCGAGTGAAGCTAGGGCGGGTGATAAATATGAGTAGTTATGTAAAAGGCACAAATGATTTTAGTTTACTACATTCTTACGCAAAAAAGATAAAGATTCCACGTTCCTGGCAAATCCAGTATTCTCTCGATTTTCCTACAAAGTCTAAGCAGGTTGACCCCTTACGCAACTCGCCGTTGCCGATTGTCAAGTTTAAGTGCCCTCGAGTCTGACATTCCGTTGTACGACAACATAACCTACTTGTGATTTTTCAATGTCAATTTTCAATTTATCTAAAATATAATCTAGGTTCTGATCAAATAACAAATGAGGGCATAAATTTCTTATGCCATATCTCAGACCAGTACGAAATATTTCGGAATTGTCGGTGATCTTCATATAAACTAGCGAATATCTCAACTTGTAAAATTGTTACTATTTTTATACATATTATTAATTCTCTTATACAAAAGCGTGCTTATACACTTGTAAATATATAGATTTTAATACTAGCACAACCATTATTTTTAGCGCGTACCTCTGTTTAGTATAACGTAAAATAATCAAAAAGTAAAAACTTATTTTATAAAAAAAAAGGACAATGCGTGCCGTGAACACTCAAAAATAATATCATGTACATGGAGATTGGTAAAATAACAAAGTAAAGAACTTATGTAGGATCTTATAAAAAATTGTCGATGGTTATAATTTTTCTCAAAATGGCAGCGATCTGTCAAACCACGCTCTTCTCTGTCAAAACCATTAATAAAATTATTGTTTTACTTTTGTTTGTGTCTTTTGAAACACTCATGTACAGAATTATTTTAAAATAACATAACATTTGTAATACAATATTAACATGTACAATCGCATATATATATATAAATGAATATAATAAATTATGTTAACTGTTGTACCTTAGTGGATTCAGAAATTATTTCATTTTTGTTTTATACAATAGAATTTGGAAACAAAATCTATATTACTAAGTTAGAAAGCCTACGCTCTACGCTTCTTGGAAATGTATAAATACATTTAGTAATACTTTGAAACCTTAATAAAATTTTATAACTTTGTCACAAACATAAAAATAAATTTATGCAACTTTTGTATCCTTATATCAGTTACTACTATCTAGCATAATATATAAACGTGTACATGTAATATATTGTAACACCGTGAAGTTGAAAATGCTTTTCTATTTAAACTTATATCAGAAAATCAAAATCACGATATATGTTCGATTCACTAATTAACCGTGTATGAGGATCACACGTATCTTGCGAATTGCAACATTAAACAGTACTAAACAACATTAAACTTGCGAGAAAAATCAAATATTACAATTTTGGTCCTTTGAGCATGATAGTTTATCTTGTTCACCCTTTTCCTGACAGTTTATTAATAAATCGAATAAATTCATTACAATTATAACGATAGCCTTTTAATTTAGATGAATCCTTAGACTACGTATTTATTTCTAGCATATTTCTTCATTTATAATTATATTTTCATTGTTTAGTGACTACAGTCAAAGTACACTTTTAAATGATAAAAAATTAGCTCTCACCTTATATATTATAGACGTTTATTAGGTGGGCAGAAGTAAGAAACATAACTGTCAATGTTATTTTATTTGCTATATCTAATTGCGTCTAACGTGTTTAAATTGATTGATGATCATTCTAATTCTCGATGAAATATAATAAAAAAAATTGACACATAAAAACTATTTTATCAAATATTATCTTGGTCTATAAATGTAATTTTGTTATTTATATGTTTCTGTTATATTATATATATATTAGCTTGTTTTTTACTGCAATGGCTGTATGGAATTATGAAGAATGTTAATGTCAAAATTAACTCCATATGCTAGTGACGATACCAAGCTATGGTAGTATGTTTTCTTTTGAAATAGCAAAAGCAACTTCTTGTCACAGTGTATATAATGTTATGTTACCCTAGCACGCATTGTCGTCTAAGAGTCAATCTGAGCGCTGTTTTATATGGAAACAGCTTATTCTGAAGTGGTCACACATTTGGCGTACCTGCGAAGAAAGATAAATTTAAATGTATGATATTTTATACTGTTAGTCTTTACTATAAAAGTATGATTTACTATATATATTTTTTGTTCATTTGATATATTTTTAATTTATTAACAATACTCACAACACAAGCACCATAGTGTACATGCGCTGCAACACTGAGCGTGGTGAGCGCGTAGAACGCCGGCAGCTCGTAGCGCGGCTCGACCAAAGACAATATAGCCGCCATAGACAGCGGCCACACCAGCCAGTTGACCGCCTCGCATCGCTGCCCACTCATCTGGCTCACTATCAAACGACACTGCAATGGAAATCAATTACTATTTATCTGAATGTATCTTGGACCCGGAGTATAGACTCCGGGAGCAAAAAGGTTCCGGAGGAGGCCTTAAACTGCGGCCACAATAGCAGTTGAATCTGAAGGCATTGCAAGAATGGGCTGGCTAAAAAAGATAGTTGATTTGCTTGCTCATTTGTCTCCTTTGAAAGCTTTTTTGTTTGCTCCATTGTTTTTAAATCCCAAAGCCAACGCTTTAAATTACAAAAATCATCACTCACTGCTACATTACTAAAGATAGTCCCTATCAGCAGGAACACAGCTCTTAGATCGTAGTCCGGCAGCGCGGCGGACTTGTGTACCCACACCGAGGTGGCCGCGAACACCGCCAGGATCGACCACAGCGGCCTTAGCGCCTCGCTGAATGAACGCATCTTGCCAGTTCGCAGTGTGTACGATCTGAGAACGAACGAGCGAATTAATGAGGCGCCGGAGGTCTAATCCTAGTTTTCTTTCTTCCTATCCTAACATTGAAAGGATGAGGAAGAGGATTTTACGGGGGAGGGGATGGATAGAAAAAGGAAGTATACTTTTTTTTGTTTATCCTCTCCTCTGCAACGCATCTGCAGCTCATAACCTTGTTGCAGATGCCTATGGGTAGCGGACAAACTCCTTGCTCGTTTGCCATCTTCTACTATTAAAAGTATTGACTAAATAAATACCAACCAAGTAACACTCTTTTCAGGATGATGGTTATAGTTCGAGCAATGTACTCAACATCCAATCAAGCAGGTTATAAAATCCAATTCATTTAGCCTTAAACTCTTTAAGAGTGACTTAGCCTAAGGGATCAAGCTGTTCAACTGAAGCGTGGAGTCTTGAACTACTGCATCATATAAAATTAATCAAATAACTTGGAATGTGTTAGCATAGTCAAATAGGTCACCGGTAAGTATTATAAAGCGCCACGGGCAAGTTGGTGAATATCCCCGTGCCGTAGATCAGCCATTCGAACCCGTTGGCGAGTGTGTAGCTGCCGAATATGTAGCGCTTGTAGTAACCAGTACCGTGCACACCGGTCCATACGAACAACAGGGTTGACGCCTGGAAAAATACAGGTGTTTTGTATAGTAATAAATTAGTGTTTGTGATGACATAGAGAGATAGCACGAACTAGTCTTGTACGCTGTTTTCTTCTTTCTTATAAATACAGGATGCCCGAAAACGGTGGGTTCAACGACGGACTTTCAATGTGCAAACAAAAGAGTATCTTCTACATACCCACATGCTGAAGTCGTAGCCCCACGGCAGGAAGAGTACCCCTGTGTTGTACTTCTCCCAGTGGCTCAAGTAGAAGTTGAGAAGCAGGTTCCACATGACATAGTAAATTCTGTGAACAATAAACATTATTAAAATATATTAAATAAATTACTACATAT
The DNA here is from genome assembly GCA_000931545.1 of Papilio glaucus. Taxonomy (NCBI): domain Eukaryota; kingdom Metazoa; phylum Arthropoda; class Insecta; order Lepidoptera; family Papilionidae; genus Papilio; species Papilio glaucus. Next base: position 247,193 of record JWHW01031800.1, on the reverse strand, counting down.
TATTATCATTTGAAAGAAAAAAAGAGATAAATGTTATTTAACATTACCAAAATGTTAGGTAAGCTAAATAACGTCATAACATTATTTAGAAATATAATAATAATTATAGACTTTTTAACCAATTACCAACATTTAGGAACTTAGATCTGAACCCTTAGACTACCCCTTTTGTATCAAAAGATGTGACAGTAAAACTTCTTAGGTGTTGAATCGATAATTGAAATATACTTGAGTGTGCAATTTCAAGGTTGAGCCACATTTAAGCGCATTTCTTTACATCACAAAAAAAAGTTATAATAGGAAAGGGAAAGATGAACATTGCTTATATATGGTACTTATGGATAAAATATTTTTATGCAAATTTTGTCTTATAGTATTTCTTTTGTAGTTTAAAAGCTCCCTACCTCGCAATTTTCAAAAAAAAAAAATATTATCCAAAAGGCTAAAAAGATTTTTCGTGCACATTTTTCCTTTTCATATGCTTTATAAGCCATTTGTTTGTGAGTAAAATGTACAAAAAATCAGTTGAATGATAAATAAAATTATCTTGTGTTTCTTCGCATAAGAACATTTAGCTCATACTTGATAAATCTTTTAACTTTGGCACTGGCGATATAGATATAGAGTAATTGTAAATTTAATATATTAAGATAAATATGTGATAACGGACATATTCGGCAGAGGTCAAAGATGACAGGGTCAGATTTTGTGCATGCAATTATAATTATAAAAACTAGATCATGATAGGTATTATCTCAATACTGATAAAACTTAAATTTAATACAATCAGATGTCCTTTTTGCCCGAATGGAGTAATGTTTTAGCGGGTATGTAAGTGTGTATGTATGTACGGATGTTCATTCCATTGTGACCTAAACCGTTGGCCGATTTTAACAGTGAGGTGTCATTTGTTTTTCGTATTCTACCCCAAGTGGCATAGTCAGTCGGATTCATTGGTTTTCTAAAATTAGCTATTTTTAAAATTAGCTATTGCTTGTTATTCGTCGCAGAGATT
>JWHW01031800.1:219276-245339 GCA_000931545.1 Papilio glaucus | reverse complement strand
CTTGTAAGCCTAGTTAAAGAGTTAATTAATTTAATGATGTCAGGTTAGGTAAATCACGTGAAGACGACGTACTCCTTATCACAATATATTCATTCTGACATATATACGTACAATGTCTTTACCTACGCCCATATGTTATCGTAATATATACAAATATAACACAATGGAAGATATAAGGAATAGTGACATCAGAAAAAAAAGATTTTAGACAGAGACATTTTATTTTTGTAGCGAAAACTTCGATAGACATATTTGGCGATTATTATAAAGGACAAAATGTTAACATTACGTCACTGATATAAAGTTGATAGTTTTATAAATCTTGCTGTAGGTACTGTTACTATTTTAATTTTCCTAGTAAGTTATTTAGTTACCCTTTTTAATTTAACATATTTTATAATTTATAATTTCATAAAAATAATTTGATACAATTTCATTTGATGACCCAAAAGCTAGGCGTTATTTCATACAAGCGGTACAACTACAAATGACTGAATCGAGACCTTGTATTTGTTGTGAAAAATAATACAAGTTTCTTACCCAAGGTATAGGCGAGGAAGAGAAACGCGGCGAGTAGGTACCACAACTTTTGTGGTATGACTTCAGGATATCCATTCAGAGGTTGGTCGGGGCTGGTCAAGTTGTGGACCGCAGCGCTTGCCGCGGTGTAGTCGTAATCATAGTAAGACAGCAGAACAAAATCGAGAACGGTGAGTAGGAAGCCGGCGAAGGTAAGGACGTTTGGTGCGACCCATCGTGGTACCAGCTGCGGAAAATAGGGATTTATCTATGTAACAAATAATTAATTTGAGAATTTTTTATTAAAAACGATGAATCATTATTAGTAGTGATAAGCCATCGCTGCTAGTACTGATTAGCTTAAATTTAAATTTTGACAACAGCTTCAGAGGTTTATATTGTCCATACCCTGTGTATTTTTTTGTTTCGTCCTCATAGGAGTTGAATTCCCTATTATATATTATTATATTATATTTAATACTAAAAACGTCTTTACGTACAATATTGTAGTCGCGATGAATCATTAAGTTTAAAATCAAGTCTCGTAAAACTGGCCTTACACTTGAGCTATCGGTTTGTGAACATGCGACGCAGCTAAATTACATATATTTAGTTCACAATAGGTTATACAAATCCTGTATGATTTAACAAATTCTTGACAAGTTTAGGCTCATTGGCCAGCATGGCCTCAGACTTCGTTTTATCAAAAATATTGTCTGCGATTTTTTCTAACAATCTTGTTCGTAAAAATTGCATTATCTTTTATAAGCTAAAGGGAAATTGTTTATGATCATAGTTAAATGGAAGGTTCTAGATTGTTCCTAAAGCTATAAGAACCGCCGGAGTAACAGCAGCGAATTACAGTACTATAATATATTGCAATATTACCAACTCGCCAATAAAGGGGAATTTGGCAATCCCTTCTTACAAAGATGGTTGCAACAAAAAATAGACCTCCGGCCTCGTTGCCAGGTTGTGGTACCTTCGGTCGAGTCAGCCCATTCATGTAAAGGCTATCACCGCCGCGGAGCGCTAATGTTTTTGTGATCATAGGTAAGGGTAGCAGTTATATGGCTCTTCTTCAGTTTAAATTCTGTCTGTCTGAAGAGTTAATGAGCCTTGATGCTAACACGCTACGATCTCAAATACATTGTATGTAACTAATAATAAAATACAATGTATTTGAGATAAGTATGTTATTAGTATCAAATTGTATATATACATATCAACATTTTTGGATGCCGGAATTATCTTACTATATTTCCCTTTCAGTCGCATAGTACACTATTGAATTCGTACTAAAATAATTTTATATGAAAACATAGTTCGTACATTCCTATTGATGAACTCACTCTGTTTATTTCAAATCGATAAGTACTCTGAGTTCGACTGAAACCAAGCGAATAACTATATTTTGGCATTAGTATTCTCAAGGTCATTTCCAACTAACTTACTTCTACTGGAATGCGGTAACTATGACGTACGTTGTACTACTGCATTATCTATAAAATGACGAAAGTTGAAATTGCCACTTCATATCCAAATAAAAAAACAATAACTGCGATACAAACATACAAAGTTTGAGGCCTCATATTCCTATATATCATAAATTCACTTTCATATAAACATCATAATAATATTTACATACAGATTTATTAACTAGCCGGTCGAAGACTTTGTCTTGCAAGAACATTGGCTTGCCTGCTATCAGAGGGTTCAGCTAAGGTTATTCATTACGTTATTCGTAAAAAAATATCCTAGAAACCGGAGGCACGCCCACCAGGTACAATTGTGAAGCCAAAACATATCGGCACCCATTTAAACACTCACAAAAATTATCAAAATCGGTCCAGCCGTTTCGGCAGGCAGATACACCACACACGCACAAAAGAAACATAAATAATAATAATATATGTCTATAAGATTACACAATTAAAAATTAACACAAATTTTACATTTAAAAAGATATTTATTACATAAAAAATACGTTTGTTACGATTGACATGATACGTCAACTTGTGAATGATTCACATTTTGCTAACAGTTTGTACTAAGCCTAATCCAATAATAAGCTTACGAAGTTTACAATCCGTAAGATTTTTTTAAATGTTATTAATGCAAATAATGAAATAAAACCTAACACACTAAACAAATATCTTTTAGTTTCGTGTTATAGTAATCCTCGGTGTCATATCATATCTATAGCCAGCACTAATGGTTATGATGGGAAATTAGAAAGCTTGAAAAACTAGACTAGATGAAAGTAAATATTTTACGCACATGTACAGTATAATGTTATGATAAGATTAGAAAAAATAATAACGATAACAGTATCGTCTATATCGCTATTCACAATGAACATACAGCATGTTACATCAAGTAAATACATACTTTATTCCAAATATAAATAGGATACAATTTTATTTGCACATTGTTATCTAAAAATGGCGCGACTTGTGCAGAAACACACGATGTTTACACCATCGATGAAGAGATATTTATTAGTATGCGAAATATGCGTGTTTGTATAACATAATTTGTTAAAGGCGCCGGTAAAACACCCCAGACACAGTCCTGTCTTAAAAATAAGTCAAAAATACAAGATTGGTATGCAACACGCAACTGCCATTGAATTTATCAGCAGGTAAGGTAGTACCACTATTGGACAGAACACAGGCATTAGGTAACAATATAGTTTATGTTGTACGAGTGATGTGCCAGAGGCCTCATCCCTTCCTTATCTCCTGTTTCGTATAGTTTTTCTTTTTCCTTACAATCCTATTTCATACTTCTCTTATTATATTTGATTAATATATAATCTTTAATATACATAATATGGAAAATACATCTTTATTTATTTTATTACAGCTGTGAAGTGGGCTCTGCAATCATTTTAGTATACTGTATAGGACTAGTGCCTAATACCATCCTTTACTAATGTGACAGGATTGTAATTTGAGGAAAGTTTGACAAGAAAGTGTAACAGTGGCTAAAAAATTAATTATAATAATAATTATAAAATTCACATTATAATTTGTTATGGAAGAATTCTGATGATTTTAGGGAAGCTTCAGACCCCCAATATTTTTCACATGCATGCAACCGAATTTGAAAGGTATCGTCTATTAGTAATCTTCCCTGGAGTGTAATTGGTAATATGATGATGTAATGAGTGGTGTTAATCACACATTCAGTTGCATTTTTTTTTAATTAGCTTTTACTTCTTATATAGTTCTCTCCACTTTCCCAAGTATTAATGTGTCTTGTTGGTCTTCAATTGCAGATGTAAAGATTAGTGTTCATTAAACATCTAGTGTGCCTCCTTATCAAACATCATAAAAATGTAACTATTGATTTAATAGAAAAGTAAAACACACCTCAAAAGGTGACATGTTGGTCTGAATGAGTAATGGAACTTAAATGATCCAGTATTGCTGAATTTTATATGATAGCTTAACTTAATGTGCATTGTTAATTGTTTATAAAGGATAGGAGCTTGTTTTTTTTAAATGTATGTATAAAGTTATATTAAATTTTACAAGGTATATATTTCTCTTGCTTGACCCTTTACTTTATTGAAAATAGATAGATGTAAAGTAAAGATTCAAGTAACAACAATATAATATAATTCTGGTTTAACCGGCACTACGAAAAATAAATCGAATTTTTAATTATATAATTTTAACAATATAAATTTTATATGATAAGCACAAATTAAAATGTAACTTACCTCTACGACTTTGTTCCAAAATGGGTGCATAACATAAACACTGAGGGGACTTGTGTCTTTTGCCATATACTGAAACAAAAAAAATACATAAGGTAGCGTCTAGAAAACATTAAAAGAATTAATTAATTGATACGTCTTAGAATAAATAATGATAAACAATATGAGTATAGTGATAGAGGACATAAACATAGCGGTGATTAAATCAATTGTTTCAATAACAAACGTAAAAATCAAACCTATCTAATTGTATGAAAGTAAAAAAGTAAAGTAAACAATCATACAACAAATGAAAAATTATATAGTGGCAGGAAGTTTTAATCTGCCACAGTAAAAACAATTGAAGTATAAGGCGGAAAAGAATTGTATTCATCATAAATCCGAAAGTAGAATCAATTTAATGTTGCGTAAAAGATCGATACGTTTTAGGTTATATCACGGCATCAGTTTTCTGTAATTTAGAAACATTCTTATTCTTTTAAATGCCAATACAAATTAAACATTTACCTTGTAATTATCGAAGCCCTCTAGGTGTTCCCTAGTGAGGTATTTATAGTTAAACATTTTTATAATTTTGAATGAACACGGATACCTATGAAAGTAATTCGTATTGACTATAATTTAATATATTACGTTGTAATATACATTTTAGGGATTATAATAATTAAATTATGGCATCACTTTGTTGAAAAACAATAATCGTAATTGAAAGTTAATACTTTGACTGTTATATTCATATCACACGACCCGCCCGTATGCGTGTTTTATACATAATTATTGGTTTGTTTCCGTGGGCTGTTTCGGCTTGACTATATATTCTACGTAAACCGGTGTTAACTGTGAATGACTGAGTGAATACATTAAAGCTATGGCTGGTTGGCTACTGCCTACTGCACTGCACTGGTGAGCAAAGTGGTGATGTCAGATATCACATCACAGCCACACACACCAACAAATACTTCAAGTATGTAGTACGCTATTTTATATCTAAGTCCGTTGAAATAAAGGATATATTATTGTGAAATCCGTAAAAAAATAGATGCAGTGAATGAATGAATGAAATACACACACTACATCACCCCTAAGTGTATTGTGTTCTGTTCTGTGCACTACATTGTTACAACCAGTGTTGCCATGCCATCGAGTTTGACCAGAGTTGCCGTATTCGATGTTTCAGATTGCCGTATTCTTAAACGTTCATTGCCAATCACGCGCATTCATCAAGGCAATTCATACGATATCGCGTGGTTGCCTGGTTGCTGTAAATATTTTAACAAAGTTTAAACAAATAGGCAATTAATTAAATTACAAATGGTCAACCACGCGATATAGCATAATATATATTTAGAGTACATTACCCATACATACATCTGTTGTTACAACGATATTAAAAGGTAATTTTATTAAGATGATCTTATATGCATAATACGCATACAACCTAAACCAACCTCAAACTTACGACTCAAAGAAGGCTAATATAGTAACGCAGCTCTAAAATGTACCTATAAAATAAAAATAAAAACTTAATTTTTTGGCTTCCTAGTCACTGCAATCTCTTTCGCCTTTTTAGTAGTACAATTTTATTCGATGTTTGGTTGGAATAACAGCATCCTTGTGAATTTATAAATATTGTAGTGTATTGTATTGTCGTAAATTATTATACTAATATATATAATAATAACTAGGTAATGAAAAGCATAACGTATACAGTATCGTCTAAAATTATGTGTAAAATTATCGTATATTACGGCAATTACCATATCAATGGCAACACTTGATTCAACACAAGTAAAGAAAAATACTGCCAAAGGTTCTTGGTTTTTGGCTCATAAATATTAGCAAGTATAATTTTTGCCCACGACTTGGAACGATTACGTTAGTTCATATTTTGGGAAAATCTTTGTGTGTCTTCGGGAAAGTGGTAAAAATTAAAATGAAATGTCATCTGCATTGATGATCTACAATGGAATTTTATGATAATGCGATGTAGAAGAAACATATTTTAATTCAAATGCGTATCTTAGTAGAATTTCCGTGTAATTAATGAAATTTTTATGGCAAAAATGAGAAAATCCTTTCGTCTTATTTTGAAGTATTTCGTACAATATAATTTTTATGGAAACGCCTGTCCCATATGTATGATAATTTATTCTAGATGTTATATTGCAATATTTTTTGTTAGGTGAAATGATATATTTCAAACAATAGTAACCAAGTGAATTTTATGATTTTTTACGAATCATCAGTCGATGATCGTATGTTTTAGGATTAGGATTAGGATTTACGAAACGAAGTCCTAGACGTCTACCTCCAGCAGAGCGCGTGTTTTAGCTGAGCATGACGAATTAATGATAAAATATGCCACAAAAAAAGTAAAACCGTCAGAGCGTCAACAAAGCGTTAGTACTTTGTATTATCTCGTGCAGAATGCTTGTCGACGAATCGAATTATTGATTAGATAAGATATGTATAGATCAACGACGCTTTAACCACACCAGTCTTTCAAAGGACTTGCGAGTGAAATTATATATAAGTAAATACCTTTATTTTTAATAAAGAAAAAAAAATGTATCGAAGAAGTTCTGAGGAACACTTCGAAAACAATATGGCCGAAGAATACGTGGTACGAAAACGTAGAGGTAAGAAAAAAGGAAGAGGTAATATGACTTTTAAAACGAGTCAAGTTACCGCAGCTGAAGAGAGTGATGCTAATATGGAGGAACTCGAAAATGATGATGAAAAATCAACAAGCGATGTACAGGCCATACAACCAATAAAGATAGTAAACAATTTAGAAAACAATAATGAATATTATCAAAACGCGGATGAAGATATGTCAGATTGTCTGTCAAGGGTATCAGTAGACGGTGTTATGAAGGCACCGCCGCAAATATCAATGATAGAACCTGAACCTTACGACAAAAACAAAATATACTCTCCTTTAGTAAATCAAGAAGAACCTGAAATTAATGAATATAATGTAAGAGCGTTATCGAAACACGCAGTCACTTACGAATTGGAGAAATTCGAGAAGAATTGCTTAATAATATTCAATCAAGAGAATGTTGACGGTTTTAAACCTCGACACGGTACGCAGAAAGATGTACAGGCTCTGAAATCTACATTCACAAACTACGGTTTCGAAGTAACTGAACACAAGGATTTTACTAAGGACGAAGTTTTCAGAGAACTAATGGCATGTATGTATTTCTTAAATTTGTCATTGAATTAAAATTTATATTATCTTATTTGTAAATTAAAATTGACTAGTCGATTAAGCAATTCTTTCTGTTTGTTTGATGTTAAGTAACTACACATAAATATTTGCAACGACCATATGAGTTGTTTTCGGATTCATATAATCCTTTTTTGGGTAACAGTGGGGAATGGAGTGGATATGGGTGGATCACACAGGAGACGGGGAGGCCCCTTTGATTCTGTAATGGTATTTCCCCGTTGAGCTGCTAGTCATGCAACGGTTGACGGTTTTTCGTCGCAGTTAACGTACCGGGGCCTAAATAGAAAGTATAATTCATGCGCCTATATCTATTGTTCTCATTGCACACAAGAACTATTCGGACATCGTTAGCTAATCAATGTAATTAGGTATTATATGAGACATACTTTTCCATTTTCTTACTATATTTGTGCCTACTTATCGGTAAAAGATGACGGCAAAAACTCTAGTTCAAACACATTTCGTTTTGACCGTATTAAGAGTATTTTAACGCGCGACGTCTTCCGCGTATTCATCTCACATATAGATTAACATGTCAATTGTGACATATTAATCGAGATAAAAAAATTGCGTGAAGGATTGTACTTAGATGTGACAAAAGTGAAGCTACTTAAAAAAGGTGTAACAGAATTAGTTTATAGAGAATTTTACCTAAAAATAGAGATGTTAATAGTATTACTTTCAGAAAGTCTTCACATTGTAGCTAAAGTACTATGTATAATGCATTATAGGCTGAGTAATTTAACATTTTGTCGAATTAATTTTAGTTAGCGTTTGATTTGAGTTTATTGTTTGCTTAATTGTATCGTAATTTGTAATAGAGATTTTTAAAAAAATACTCGGGAATAATTGCTATACTTTTGATACACTTTCAATTATTCTCTATAAATGAAAGTGTATCAAAAGTGTAAACATAGATATTACAAAGCTTGCATTTTTGAAGTTTATTAAATTGCTATTTAAATGTGCTACCTTTATGTAAAGAGATATGAGAAGGCTAAAAGTGACGCGTCCTTCAAATTTCACCTGCGATCCCGTCTTATTTTCGTTATTTACCTTAAAACATATTGTGAACGAAAAAAATTGCAGCCTCAGATATACAGATCGCTTTCATAAAGCTTGGTCTGTTAATCAGATGCTGTATCTCGCATCAAACCTTTTTAAACCTCTGAGTTACACATCAATAAATAATTATTTACATTTGTACTTTCCTTGTAGTCAGTGAGAGGGACTTCACGGACTACGGCTGTATAGCGGTAGCGGTGTTGACCCATGGCTCGCACCACGGCTTGCTGCGTGCTAAAGACCTGCCCTACAGTGAGATCGAGATTATAAACCATTTTAAAGTCTATAACAAACCAACGCTCGTCACCAAACCGAAAATCTTGATAATTCAGGTAAATAATGTTTAAAGTTTCTATGGAGGAGAAGCGGTGAAAGTTTACGTTTGTATATAAGTTGTGTCTAATTCACAAAATGAAATCAAATAAAACTATTGATTACGTTCTCTTATAATTGAAAAAAGTATGCGCTGTAATCGTCCTCTTCTACAACAGAACTTAATGAATTTTAAGAAGAAGAATTTTAAGAACTTAATAATCTGCAACTCATTTTTGTTTTGTTTTCATTTAAAAAATATCATACATTGTAATCGATAAAATTATGCCATACATTATTTGATACTCTATTTTGTTTTCACTGACTTTATCCTAAAATTTTTATTCTGGTTATTTTCATCGGTCACTAGTTAAGTTAATGTTTCAATTGTCAACTAGATGGCGTTTTTATCAATCTTAAAATGAACTTATGTTCATGAATGATATACATACGTACAAAGTTATGATATACAGGGTCCATATTAAACTTACCTAATTATATACTAGCAATGTATTACTATGGAATGTAATTTGACCACATCACATTCGGTTAAAAGTGGCGTTGCATAGTATTAATGATTTACGATGAGTTATAAGACTTTTGTACGAAAACAACGAATAAAAAATATATATAGTTACTTTTTGAAGTGGGGGTAGGGAATCGAAACGCAATGTTTATTATTTCACAACACTTTATCGGCTTTATCTAAATATCCTATAACAAGACATATCCGGAGTGATTCAACACGAAATTTCTACTGTCGTTGATATTTTTTATCTAGAACTGCATACAAAGGCCTTCCGAGTATTAATCATACTTTTATCTTGTCGCAACTATCCTACTATTATTATGAAATCAGGGCATCATCACCGCACTGGCGCAAAATACCTGACTTGACGCCTGTCTTCTGTAAAGTCGTGGTATTTCACCGATCGAGCCGGCCCATTCGTGCAACGGATGTTGTTATTACGGGCTCTACCACTGTTAAATTATATTTGTGATGATATTTGGAGGCATCTAACAATGGTTCAATGATCGTGATGATGATTTTCTTAAAACTAGTCTTAAATTATAAACTGTCACCAAGTTGAAAACTGAACGAATCAGTGACAATTTGTTGTATGATGTCAGATGCAAGAAACCTGTTCTTTTCTTTGACGCACATCTTCTTAAGATCTTATTCTTATAATATAACTATTGTGCCGAACCTAACTAATATAACCTTCAAATATATTCCATTCTTTAAATTAAAGGGGGTATTACATTTGGCTGAATTTAGACAGGTTATATCAATATACATTGCTGGCTCGGTGTTAGTTCCATCCAATACCCTTACTCCAACCAGCAATGTATATCGAATTAGTCATTTAGCCTCGCTGAATTCAGGCAAATGTAAAATCCCATCTTTAACTTAACATCGCAAGCAAATTATCAGTCCGCAATTTGATGATTTGACTTTGATAGTTTATTAACATCAAAAATGACAAGTTAAATTGTGAATTATTCGTTTAGCTTACAATTTGCCGACATTTTATAATATGCCTAGTCCTATTATAAACTGAGGAATTTGACAATCGGTCGGTGACACATAGATGCTTAGGAGTATTTTGATTGTAACAGGCGTGTCGAGGTAAGAACGAAATGCAAGGAGTTCCGGTCTTACAAATGGCAAAAATAAGGAAGGACTTCGACGAGTCGCTGGAGCCTTACACTTTGCCCGCGGAATCAGACATGCTAATACTTCACAGCTCATATATTGGACACCCATCGCATAGGTAAATATTGTATATCTATATAAATAAAAGAAGAAACTGACAGACTAAGTGATATAAACTGGTCAAGCCGAGAGCCGTCTACTGGGTCTAGAGACTTGAAAATTTGCGCAGAGATTTCTGTTATTACGTAGCCGAGCACTTAAAGAGTATTTTTCTAAATTCATAAATTTTATAATTACAGAGACGAGCTGTATGGATCTTGGTTCATTCAGGCACTGTGCCACAAGATCAATCAGCTAGCTTCGACCAACGACTTTGAATCTATAGTGACAGAAGTGAAGAGGGAAGTGGCAGTGGAGAAGTACCATGAGGAATACAATAGAAGAACATTCGAGATGGACGTCAACAAACAGATGCCGGTCACCACGTCGACTTTAATAAGAAAGTTGTATCTAAAGAAGTTCGGTGAAGATTCACCACACTTAAGTCCTACGTATAATAGGCTTGGTGTTTCAAGTAACGAGGTATTGGACAACAGTAGTCCCAGCACGCCACTGTTGGTACATTTCGGTCCATGCTCATGTTTCTTGGATCATTTCGCTTACGTCAGAAGGTGTCTGAGGTAATTAGTTAATATACTTTCAATAAAAAAAACTTTTGTAGCACAAGGTGGCAAATAAACAACTCGATAAGGAGAATTAGGTGACAGGGATTTAGTTTTTTCGCAGTTAAGTCGCAGTACAAATATGTGTGTCACCATTAGGGGTCTTACACTTACTACTGACAGCACCGCGAGAACCACTTGTTTTGTGAGTGTGACGCTTCGAGCGTTTGTAGATAGTTTCCCTATTGTCTCCATATTGCAAATGCCTATAACTTAATGTAATGAGGATGAACCGCTTGCTCGTTTGCCACCTACTATATAATAAAGATGAAAAAAAATATTAAACAAAATACTGCCACTTTTGTTACGTCAATTTACGTTGTCACTCCTCATTTATCCTTTCAACAGGCTCGAACCAGTTTAACCAACTTTATTATCTCATTAATTTATTTCTGTTGTAATTTAATGATATAATACTAATATGTAGCAGATAGTATGTCATTAGAGAGCAAAAAGTGAAGACTTGAAAACGTCTCAATGGAGGCGTATTTTCTTTAGTTCACGTCATGTGTTTATATACGCTTAATTACGCTATTCTTTTTACTTTGACCGGTGATTTTGAATGAGTTTAATATGTGTATAGTGTCAAACATAATTGTTGTAAGCTAATGTAATAATTATTATTTCAGCTATCACGTGGAAGAAAATCCCCATGATATAACAGCAAGATCGTACCTAGAGATCTCCGAGACCTTCGAAGACAGCACCGAGTTTAACACAGCTAAGAGGAAAATGGCGAAAGCTATAAGCAATCACTTAAGTACTTGCGCGAAAGATGCGTATTATTTTAAGTATTTGTATTTTTATAAGCACGGGATGACTGAAGTATAATAATAAAATTATTAAAACTTACGTGCGACGTTATTTACTAAAATTATATAAAACGATCGGCGCGATCCCGAACTCGTCCTACTAACCCTGAAGAAGGACTAGTCCTAAACTTTTCGGTACCAACACTGATATTTTCTAACGTGAGCCGTTTTATATACATTTAGAATTATAATAAATTTAAGACTTTACATAAGTATACATATTTTTTTCTTTTCCGAAGATAAGAAGTGGAAATAGAAGCACTTTTGATGTACATTAATTTGTTTATTTTTAAAATATGAATTAATAATAATAATTTAAATCGAGTTGGTACGGAAAACTGACTTCAATTCGCGAAAATCCTGAATAACTCTGGAACCACTTATCGGATTGGGATAAAATGTAAATGCGACCAATTTGTAATCAAACACTATCGATTGCAAATAGAATTTTTAAAATGGAATCATATATATCGAAGTTCTGAGGTAACAAACATAAAAATAGAAGCTAATTAAGAGCATGCTCCTTTTTTTTAAATCGGTTAAAAATGAGCACACACATCGTCCTCACACACGCGCGGGAAAAGGGCAGGGAGACGACGATGATATTAGGGTAATGTTGAATAGGTAATATCATTTCGTTTAAGTAAAATTGCAGGGCGTGTGAAACCGCGGAGCACAGCTAGTAAATGAATAAATTGTTGTGTTATGTTGGATATTTGTTACCCAATCACGCCAGAACAGCTGGACGGTTCTGAATGATATTTTGAGCAGAGGCACGTAGGCTTTTAATGCCGCAATTGCTATCGCTCAGTTATCGAACATAAACACCAAAATTTCGACGCAAACGAAATCTCAAAATATCTAACTAAGACATACTAAGCCACCACATAACAGGTGTTATGCTGGAAATTTGAAGATACCTAACAATTCTTATGCTTATTAATAGCCTTTATAAATAGCACTTTTGCTCAGTCACCGGTGAGCACCGTTCGCTCCCAATTGACACAACAGTACGATAAAGGGAAATGACTCAGAAATTAATTAAATCTCACGACGCAAACGCCTCTGACCTATTTACTGGTTGGTGTTAATTTTATCCTGTTTTCGTATTAATTCTGTAAACAAGTTCGATTCCGTAAGAAGATATTTTGCATCCGATGTGTCATCAATGAATCTGCAATTGGCTGGTGACTGTCGTTAAGGGAAAATCTTGCATTGATATTTGGTATTAGAGAAATATTAGATGATCAGTACCTAGATTAAATGTTGGATAATATGTACATTTATAAATCACAAGAAGGTTCCGTAGCTAAATCTGGGACCAACACTGTTATATCGTAAAAACCAAATTAAGTTGAACCCTTAAGCAAGCTTTGGCGATTCTAGGAGTCAAGTTTGTATTGACGCACAACGAAATGTTAGACTTGAGTTCGATTTGACGGAGACCGTCCTAGAATCGAGATAGAGTTACGTAAGTAAGGTTTCAACCTAATTTGGTTATTACGATGTAACAGTGTTGTCTCCAAATTTAGGCCACCACCCCATTTATACATATAATCTAAGTCCTGATCAAATAACAGACGAGGATATAAATTTCTTGTGCCGTATCTTAGACCATTATGCCATCCACTGAGATGGACCGTTGACCTTGTAAAATCTATTCCTCACAGGTCTTTCTAATCCATAATATGTTAGGTTTGGGCTTCAGAAATGAATAGTTTTACCTTTTTCATGTAAATCGTAGACATGTTCAGGCTCATGTACCAATAAACTACAGCTTTCTATTGAAGAAACCGTAATTTTAGAACAATAGAGTCTTTAACTTGGTCATAGTTATTAATTATCCATCCATATTTTTTAAGCACCTGTATAAATTGTCAATATGGACCCGATTAAAATTAAAGTAATTATTTGTTCATTAAAATTCTATTGGCGTCTATTATTGTAACTTTCATTAAACAATGCTTAGTGCTAAGATTCAATAGCGTATTTTAGTATATAGGAAATACTATGTTGGTACTGCTGATATAACACGACTATCTTATGAACACAATTATAGAAGGAAAAGAAGAAGGGAAGAGAAAGAGATTGCTTCACCGACTAAGCAAAAAACCTCCTAAATAGATGATGAGGAAACATATATTTCTGACCGTGGGTTTCCTGACTGGCGTAAAATCATGGATCGAAACAAGCTTTGAAAAAACTGAGATGACAATATGTTTTATGTAAATGTTTTCAGCAGTGTAAACAAACCCACAATAAGGTTAAACCGTTCGCTAAGCCAATACAAGAAAACAAAAACAATATTTATACACAGTCATATATCTGTGTCGACAGAATGGATATTATTTTAAAGATGCACCCAATTTCGTCATGACGTCATAATTAAATACAACAAATAAAGGATATTCAATCGAATATAGGTCTTGTATATACTTATGTTAGGGTTTGAAATAGAGTGCATCCTTATTTTTGTTATCATTCCATGAAAATGTGCATCAGTGAGTCATACAAACAAATGCAGGTGGGCCGAAACAGGTTTATGATGTGACCAATGGACTCGTCAACAAATAACGCTTTATTGTAGAGCGGGTCTATATTCAGACGCGCCACACCCTGTGATGACTGAATGACTTCCTTCTATACATTTTAGAGGATTATTGCACTTGAAACATGTAGAACTTATCCGATAGCTCTAAGTAGGTGCTTCGAACTTGTTGATTTATTTGTGTATTTGTGCTAATCTACACAAATATTATACAAAAAAAATGTAATAGGAAAACCCATCAAATTGATTTCGATAGATCTGTTCGTCGTTAGAAAACTACATTTTCCAGAAGCAACTTATTATGCTATATTTCGAATTATTTTTACTTTTATATAAATAGTTAATATTTTATACAATATAAAATATTAACTATTTATGCTATTACCCGCTTTTTGTTAAACAGACAGCTATTAACCCGACTGATCAACAAACGCATCTTTAGATATATTTTTTTAATTATTATTAACGTAAATATTGTAATTCGTCCAGTTCTATCTATAAGTATCTATATTTATAAAAGAAGAGACAGACTGACTGATATATACACACGCAAACTACTGCACCTAGACTTGAAAGTTTACAGAGATTTCTGTTATTGCGTAGGCGAGCACTAAGAAAAGACTATTCTAAATTTATCATAATATAATAAAAAATAGAAGATGAATGTTTGTCTGGAGGAATAATTATAAACCAAAGTATAGGGCCTCAAATCTATTTGATCACTCATATTAAATAGGGTTGAGCTTAAGCTGGACAATGTCAGTTAAATTTAATTGTAAAGCGGGTGAAACCCTGGTCCTTTAGCTTAATATAAATAAAAATCAACGAATTATATGTCCGCGCATAATTTCAAAACGGCTAATTCTTTATTTTTTGTTGTGTTTGTAAGTCAGGACACGGATTGTATGATGTATGATGATGAGGAAAATCAAATGCAAATTACAAAATAAGATATCGCTACAAAAAAGATTGTTTTAACAATAACAACTTTTCGACCATTTTACCTATGCGCCTTCTTATACACGTAATCGAGTAATGAACATATCCAGCGCAGAATACAATAAAATCGTAGAAACGAAAGCAGTGAGCTAGTTTTATATAAATTTTGATTAACGCACTTTTAATTTCTGGATTGCTCAATCTCCAATGACATCATTGTTCCTAATTCTTAAACAGGCAATTAGTTGCTGTGTAACAGACAAAATTAATTCCTAGAACGATAGTAAATGATGTAATCTTAGGATACTGTTGATTATTTGAAATCTGATAAGGTTTTTGTTGATTGTCTTTCAATTGTTGTAATGAATCCGAATTGTTACAAGCGTGGCCATAATCTTTGTATTGTAAGGTTGCTTTATGCTTGTGTTTCTGGATTTTATAAAAGCACGAAGAAAATTATTTATAAACAAGCTGTCACCCGCGGCTTAGTACTTGTTCGTTTCTTATTTTCCTCGCTGAAAATTTTGGAAACATGATTCCGAATATAAGATAAGGTAGGAAACAACTGCAACCGTCAGATGAATCACTTCCTTGACCTCATTTATTACACTAATTTTGCAATCACATTTTGAAGATAAAAAGATGCGCAAAAACATCGGTATTTATCATTTAACCTTGGCTCAATTATTAACAGGTGCAAATGATTGCATTGTTCTGCGCAAGCGCATTTGTCTGCATGCGTCACACATTAGCACTATAAACAAGGAGAAAAAACTTCGTCTTCAAGTCAAATTTCGTGTTTATTGAACTGTAATTTAATCTAATCCCTACTGTATCACTCTAACCAGACCCGCTCCTCGAAGAACCTCAGCAATACCTCAATTTGCTTGCGATTTCCGGGAGTGATCCCGGCGAGCCGAGATATTTAACAATGTAATCAATCGAGGGACGTACTCTGTACAACGATAATGATTCAATGAACAATCTATTCTGAAGCTTGTCCGTTGACTCCGAATCGATCTATTCTTGTTTTGCTTTTCACTGTCATGGGTGGAGATAGAAATAGGGAGGATTTCTAGCTCCGTGTCAATCAAGAAGTATTTACATTGAAAGCTTCATCCCCTTCTAATACCGTATCTTATTCTTATTTTACTCTTTTAAAGATAGTATGTCTTTTACGTATCGTGGATTTTCAACGGTTTTATGGCCTCCCAGCATCGGATGAGATCACTTCACTTCTAACTAAGGAATTCGCAAATACATTTTTTAACATAACAATAAAACAGTTTGTTCTTTTTAGCACAACACGGAGGTTGGTTAGCACGTTAAGGCTTTAATAAATACCTTACCTTGACTCTTCTTCAAACATTCTCGAGTGTAACGAAAGAAAAATTTACTAACAGGTGGTTTCCGTCGTAACTTTTATCTTATTTCAATATTTTTGGGATATTAAAGCCTATATTATAAACCTTTTTTATAGTAAAATCATTACTAAAACAAGTCCAATATGAAAATCGAAAAAATCAAATATCGCAAATTGGTAGATAGATTTTTTTATTGATATCTGAAATCAGATTGTATAAAGTAACCTAAATATCACTTTGCAAAAACTTCTGTCGTCTGAAGTCGTCGTTATAATTAGAACTTTGATTTGGAGTTAATGTCTTAACCTTCGAGAGCATATAAAGTTACTAGAAATGAATAAATCTGTTTTGAAACACAAATTCAGTTAAAACCTTAGGAATAAATTACCTGTAGCGTTAATTAACATCCAAGGTTTTACAAACAATCATGTTTATTTTAGTTTTGTCTATTTGTAATTAACCATTGCAACTGTAATTATAACAACGAAAAGAATTGCATTTTCCAGAATGTTGGAAGGCGCTGGGGGAAGATATAGCAAAGGGGAAGAGAAGGGACAGAAAGAAAGAGTCCCTATCGCCTCGCTTAGGTACTAGAGGAACCGCTGACTTATAGTCAAAGCATTATGGAGCATGTCACAATTTTTTGTTCATAGAATTTGATAATTTATTAACTAAGCTTACATCTCCCGGCTACATTTTACATACAAGTATTCTTTGATATTGTAGTAAGGCTGCTACCACTGTGGGTGTCTAATCCTGTTATAATCTGTTTGTTTAAATATGTTTTCTTCCGATCAGTGTGAAAGCTCCTTTAGTAGACAGCGTTAGTTATGACGTCAAACGGCACTAAATATTTTATCTTCAATGCCACATCAGAGTGAGTTAAAAAGATGCTTTCAACTAATTGTGGAAAACCACTTGAGATTAAAGAATTCTTTTTGTTTATATCTGGCAATAACTCGTTTCATTACCGAATTGATATTACTCGTGTAAATTGTCTTGTAATACTATATTAAATATTTTTAAATTGCCCATTTGCAAGAAATTAATTCTAAAACAAAACAAATGATTAGTTATGGATTATCAAGAACATAGATTCTCTGTGATTCTCTTGATATCGTTATTTTAGTATCCACCCTTTCAGCCAAGTTTCTTAAGTTTTGCCAAGCCGTTTTGTATAAGTTCGCCTTAGACAATTCCCACCGATACTGTAAGTCACTTAGGAAACATAGATTTATCGTGGCAATCTTCTTTCAGTCGAACAAAAATAGTTTTTGTTTATTACCAGTAACCGAATTGCGGATTCAAAACTCGTACTTTGTAGGACAAAAAAAAAACAAACTTAAATAAAAAAAAATGACATAATTAACTACGTACACTTAAAAATAGGTCGCCGAAACAATAACGTTTCGTGCAGTATTTTAAATTTAGTTTCCTGGGGTCACCATAGGCTATCTCTTGAGAAAAACAAGTTAATTATGCTCCTTACCGGTATGGATCAATCAACGGACCGGGAAATCGCGACCCTTGTGAACTGACGCATAAACATGATCTCAATGTTATCGTTTCGGCTGCAAAAATATGCCTCCTCGGACCAAGTTCATATATAATTCAAACTACATTGTTGTAGTTAAAAATAAATGAATTATATTGAATCCAATATAATGCGAATTTGAAGATCAATAATAGTAAACGTAAAAACTCGTAAATGTAAAAGAAATCAGAGAAAGATCAGAAGAAATGAAGGAGATATTAACTGTCCCATCTTTCTTAACCATTTAAGGTTGTCATTGAAATGATAGTATCCATGCACGACAGGAACCATGCCCTTTCTTGCAAAATGATTATAAACTCTCGATATTTTTCAGGATGCAGTAAATGTGTGCAGAAATCGAATGACTTAATTCTCCTTACTCTTTTATCATCGGATGTATAAGTACATTGATTATTATTAAGCAGAGTCGCAGTCGCAAGTATTATTAGGCAGAAAAATACGTACCCATTAAAATAAATACCGACTGAAGCACATTCCATAGAAAATGGTTTCTTGAGGTGAAACATAGATGCTTTCGTAGGAGGCCACCTACAAGGACCGATCTGGTAAAGGTTGTGGGAGCCCAATGAACGAGGCCGATAGAAGGTACTTATCTTTGTTCTTGGCAATCAATTAGGGAAGCCTACGATTAGCAGTGGACTAATCACATAATAAGCTGAAACGACGACAACTTCCAAAATATAAATACTTTGACTAACAACCAGTTGTGATACATAATCAGATTTATACTTTGGTGTGCAATAAGCGCGCCAATAGCCTAATGGTTAAGTAGCGATTAACGGACTGCGAAACATGCATAACATTGTCGTGGGTTCGAATTCGCCATTGGACTATTATCGTGAACCATTCCTAACCAAAAGTTTAAGCTTAGTTGGGAATGGTTAAAAATTTTTTTTAATCATCCTTTTTCAGAATTATTCCCCACTGCAGGGACACAGGCCTCATCCTCTCCGAGAGAGGGGTTGGCGTCAGGCAGGCGGCCGGCCATAAAAAAATTATAGCCAAAACCTATTACAGTATGAACTACGATCCTACTGTGCCGATAAAGAAGTGGGAAAAGGGCAGGGAGAAGGAAGAAGAGGAAGAGACAAAAGAGAAGAGAGGTGTGCAATACAATAAACATAAATAAATATTTTAAAATAAACGTGAGGATACAGTAAAAGCAATTAATTTATTCTTCGTATGCAACAATGTATGCAGACTAGTTTATGTAGCCATTAATACGTACAACGGTAAACGGAACCAACTTCTTGAATATGATAACATACGGATTGATATTTCATTGAAACCAAAATTTCTAGATGGGCTGAAACCCGATGAAATTATTAGGGAACCATTGGAATAAAATGTCGCGTGAATGTTGAGTTGTTGCAAATAGAAAAAGAATTGTGTCCAGAATTTGTTTTTATTTTAAACCAATAAGTATAGTTGAGATGATAGAATAAATAAAAAAAATATGTGCTCACGACCGTAACCGAGAGGGTTAGGCAGATATCATGGATTTCCATCTAGCGCGATCCTGACACACTTCACTCGCTTCTTCTTCATTCATACATCTACGCATACATGCTCGTCGGTTAGGGTACTCCTTATATCGCCTTTCTTTAACTTAACATAATTCTTAAGGATGGCATCTCAACGGTATTCCATAACTCTAATAAAATGCTTTTCCTGCCAAATCGACGAGCCTTCATAGTCATATGCTGTCTTCTCACTACTGTACCTATCTACAGCCTCATTAATTTTATTTTAGAAGACAGAAATGAGATCAAAATGACCTCACTAGTCGTAGTTCCTTCTTGCGGCTGTTTAGGCGGCTACTGGCGGCATCTAGCACATACATACATATGTCTATGTTCCAAGATCTAGTTAAAAAAACGTGAGGCTTAATAATTTTGATAATTTGTATTTGTATTTTTTTAATTAGAATATTAGCCCGTATGTTCTTCAATAGCATTATAGTGAAAGTGGATTACCCAGCTAATGATAAGTCTCGTGACCCCGGGCTCCGCGGCATGAAGTAGGATTAAGCACGCGCTTGCTTCCCGCGACCCGCGACAGACAATCCACATTTGAAAAGGTTAAGAGAAAAGCATGCGTTTATTCAAAACCATAAAGCTATTTTAATTACAAAATGCTATACTATAAAAGTTCTTGTGAATTTATTACTAGGAGTTATACTAATGTTATAACGAAATAAATAAGCATTGTCGTAAATAATCCCTACTTCCCTACTAATATTATAAATGCGAAAGTAACTTTGTCTGTTTGTTACGCTTTCACGCCTGAACAACTAAACCGATTTAAATGAAATTTTGTACACGGATAGTCTAGAGCCTGAGCCTAAGGCTTTTATAGGCTAATTTTTAAAGCGAAAAAAGTTTGTGGGAAAAAAATGGAAGGTTCGTCATTTTCTTTTTCTAAGCTAGCTTTTCATTATATTTAAATAAGTACGAAATACAAAATTTGTGAGGGTACAAAATTAAGGGGGTAAAATATGTAAGGTTTATGTGAATGTTTCATAAATCTGCGACAAGAGACAAAATATTAGAGAAATACAGAGACATACATGTATGAATTTTATTAGCACAGTAATTAGCATAAAATTAAAAATGTTGCCCAAAGTCTCTATTGCACGTGGACAGAGTCGCGGGCACAGCTAATAGTATATAAGGTCCGTCCGTCCAAATAATATGTAACGTCACTAACCATCTTTGGTGGGAAGTTAGCCCCTCAAAATTTCCTTAACATCGCTTTAAGACATATGACTTACTTCGATATGTGTTGCTTTTGTGCCTTATATTTAAAACGCTAGAATATTTTTTCGCTTGCTATAATAATGAACGAAAATTTAATATAAAATAAAATACGACGTCGTTTTAAAGCAAAAGTTGCGCAATATGAAGACTCGAAGGTCAGTCACCCGCGCCGCGCCATTGTGACGTGTTATGTTTTAGTGAATTTCGTGATTTTAGTGTTTTAATTCGGATTTCGGTAAGAGTCATATTGTTTATACGTTTTCAATTGTTTTTTAAAGCTTTTTAGATAATTGCAATAGTATAATATGTGGTAGTTGTTCATACTCAAAAATTTCGGTCGCCAATCGATGACTTTGTGTTGAATTATTATGTGTTGAAATATCTTTACTTTAGTTAGAAAGTATATCGTAAAATCCATTTCCCTCGTTATATTCGCGCAATATTCTTTAGTTCTCTTTTGTTTTTGGGGAAATAATCAAGGAGCGACCCTCCCCCCCTCTTCCTTCATCACCCGGCGATGTCAAGGTTTTTAGCGCGCGGGAGCAGCGACGTAGAAAGGATAAGACCATATCTTACAACTTAAACGTTAATTATTGAGTCAGATCAGTCTGACAAATAAATCTCTTAATTTATTACCAAGCACATTTCATTTGATTCAGAACATATTCACTCCGACGCGTCAATCTTCCCTGGGCTCAGTTACGAAGAATCCAATTGTATTTTTAATTCTTATTATATTTCTTTGCATTTTTACACGTTCTTTCAAAGAAACAATTTAAGTTTCTCTTGTTTTAGTATAAGTATTACACTAACATCAAACAAACATCTTGATATATAGAAGTTTGCAAGCGCTTTGGCCATTTTTAGTTTATTCGTAAGGGAAAAATGTTGAGAGATACGAAACGACACGATGATCTTGTAAACACAATTATAGGAGGGAAAATATAATGAAAGAGGAAAAAAGGAAGGGAAGGAGAAGAGACGAAGACAAAATAGAACATTTAAGTAAGTGAAGGAGGAAATAGACGTCATATCATATCAGAAATTCTAGAGAATTGACTGCACCGCATGCACTACCGACAAAAATAAAAACGCTCTTAAATTAGAAATGATGACGTCACTGTTGTTAAATGAACCAACCTTTACTACGCTATGGTTTAGACAACTATTTTGAGTTTACCATAAGTAATTAGTTATTTCATACAAGCGCCAGTTTTCATAGCTCAAGTTGTTGGCCGGCAGTTCTCGTGAATTTCTAAAAATGAACATTGTAATTATTTCTTATATTTACGCGAATACTAAACATTGGAATAAAACTAATTTTGCGGATTTTATCGCGTTTATTTTACGTTTTTTATTCCTAACGTTTCGACGTTTCGCAATTTGTGATCATGTTTTAAACGGCCCCGGCCATTATATAAGATTTGATAAACCACAGGTCCTCGCAAAAGAACACCGCTTCCTACCCAGGTTGATACGCGAGGCTATTGAAATTAAAAAAAACATCCTAATTTCAAGAGGGAAGATGACTGGGCACTACCACCGGCTTGGGATTCCGTGATCAATAAAATTAAATCTCAAACCAAGCACACCACTGCAAGACCGCAAGATACAGTGAGCTTATTCTGCATAGATCGGAGCATAAGTAATAAATTGAAAATAAGTAGGTAATTCGCCAGCAACTTTTGACATTGGGACGCCTGACACCTCAGGCCGTGGTCCCCCCGTGACCATGAGCGCTGTAAAGTACTCGAAACGTCGGGAATCAAAAAACGTAAAATAAACGCGATAAAATTAGTTTTTGTCAATATGTGTATTGTAAGCTCAATAAGTGTACAATGTTTTATCTAACATGTTTACGTATGAGTATTCATACAAATGCGTGCATAGGTATACAAACAAGTTATGTTTGGAGGAAAAGTAAATCGACGTGTTTTCGTTACAACACTGCGAATTCAACTTATATCATTTGTAAGCAGCCGTCAGACGCCTTGGAATTTCATCGATGGCTTTCAATCGATAGCACGCACGATTGCAATTTGTTATTGTGTGCAATATTCCCCGATGTATTAACGTTGTATTTCTGGAGTTCGCGCGCGTCTCGATCGATTCACTCACGCCCCAAAATCTTCAACTATTTCGAGTGGCGAGAGTTGCTAGTTTGTGTTTTTGTGACGTCTGAATATTTTTAGTCTATGCGAATAAAATATTTATAGTCTGTAACACTTCATAAATTCCATTTGAGTGTTCCATAGGTACATAATATTTCAATGTTATCCACCGTTATCACACGCTTAGGAAAGCATTTATGCCAACCTTTTTTTGTCAGTGTCGTTACGGCCTAATACGTCTTCTTTAACAACTATCGTCATACTTTCGCCAATTTACACTAAAATATAATGAATTGTGTACCTGACTTCCTAATGAATCACTCTATCAGTTGGTGAAAACTGGTTGACAAACGATTTTGTAGTTTTTCAGTTCATTGCGGTCAAGCAGACAAAAACGCGGCGAGGGATTTTTTAATAACACGTATGTATGACGATAATACTCCCGGCTGTGAACATTTATTCGTTCGTTCGTTGTGCAACAATGATCAATATTTCGATGTTCAAAGAACGCCAATCGATTATTATTGCATTTGTCATGCAGTAATAGTGCTGATATTGGCACTGACAAGTCCTTGTCAGGTGTTAAATCACTTAAAAGAATGACATTCTTATTATCCAATGTTGATTTCGTTAGCTTCTCTAGAATGATCTTTAAAAAAAACAATAAGCCCGATTGAATATACGAAACTCCGGGGAATTATACGAATTGATGACACCTCACTCTTCAAAATCAGTCAAGCCGTTTGGACCATATTGGAATGGACACCTTTCTGTCAGTCGGACAAAATTTTTGCTTGGCAATTCTCTGGGGACTCTATCTTCGCTTCGCTTTCTCGCCCTTTCCTAATAAGAATACGATGGGTACGGGAACAGGAGAGGACGAAGAGGGGATGCTTGGGGAAAAGAAAATATCCTTTTTCCTGGCTATATCCTCCACTGTAACATTACTTTAGTGGGTGACGTGCATCCCATATACCCATATGGGATATGCGTCACCAATTAAACACATTACTCTTAATGTATGACTCGTATCTGTTAATGCCAATAAAATCTCCTGACAAGCCCCAAATGATTTCACTCGGCGAGAGGCGAGCAATTGATTCATGAATGTAAATTCACACTTGCAAATAATTTGTAAGGGCCCGTCTTTAAAAGCTTACGACATTGTTTTCAAAGAAACACATTTCGTGTTACTTTTTATGGTTTTCGCGGACATGGTGATAAAATAAATATAATTAGTTGGCTCGAGAGTTTAAAAAGAAAACTATAATACCACAATAATTCATCAGAAATTAAAACTCTGTACTCATTATCCGCAAGATTTCGTTTTCAATGTGACATTAGGTCAGTCTTCCACTGTCTAGTCTAGTAATTTATATAACTTACTTAAATTTAAAATTAAGCTACTGGTATGCACTGTCGAAATTAAATCTCAGAATTGGAAATCACAACTAATATTATAAATACTCTTCCCTCTCTCGGATAGCAGGCCTGTGCCCCTGTAGTGGGGAGCATTCGAAAAAAGGCCGATTTATTATTTATTATATTTATATATTATAAATACGAATGTGAGTTTGTTTGTTTATTCGCTTTAACTCTCTATTGAAAATTTGCAGATATTGTCAGGTTTACAGAAAATAAGATAAGGTACCTTAGATCCTGAAAATGAAACTTCCAGGGGAATAGGAAAATAAAACCTTGTATAGGTTGCTATGGCTACGTATGTCACGACAACAATGTTTTTGACATTTCGAGCTTTTCGAAAAGTACCTATTCCTTGTTATTATACGCGAAATCAAATTAAAGTGTTATTTAAATATACGCTGCTGATACCAGCTCTAGTCTCCTGCCAAATTATATCCTGACTCTCTTCTTTCCATAATCTATTGAAGGTTGGTCATGATGGCGACTTGAACTCTAGACACGGCTGATTCTAAATTATGTGCGTAGTGCGTAGTCTTACTGAACCACTGATGCAGATTTTAATGCTCTTTCCTTGTATCTACGAATAATTAGTTGTAATAGGTCGCAAATCAAGCTACGCGTTATGTGGTCTAAATACTCTATAGTTTCCTCCTAAAAAGAGTAGTAGTAGTGATCTAATTCCACGAAAGTAAATTTGGTCACATCCCGTGATGCATAGTTTGTGAATGGTCCGTATTTAACACTTTAAAGGTTTTATTATAAGTACATAAGGAGACTTGTTATAATAATGTTATGATTGTAAGATTTATGTATGTACTTACTCTTAAATCTATCCTGTGAAATTTCAGAATAACTGCTAATATTTCTCTTGTGCAAGACTAAGCAATAGCTAATATATCAATGCGAATGTGAGTTTCTTACTCTATTCTACCTTAACGACGCAACCGATCATCTGAAATAAAGAAAAAGAAATAAAGTACCGCTAAACCCGAAAATATAAACTACTAACAAAATGTCAAGAAGTCATGCCAACCGATAATAACTTTTTGACAGTTACCTGTGATTCTAGGTAATTCACGAAAACATTTTACCGAAATTCCCAACGAGGAAAATAAGAAAAGAATGCGTGCGAAGCCGCGGGCAACTGGTAGTCAATAATAAATCATCAATCACTATAAAAATTAACAATTGAAATTCTAACCAATGGAATGTGCCCGTATCCATTATACCCTGTTCCAAATTCATAATATAAATCAATTAAAATAACGTTAAAAGTAAACATTGACCATTATCGTCTCAATCGAAATATT
>JWHW01031800.1:189351-219128 GCA_000931545.1 Papilio glaucus | reverse complement strand
ACCTTATTCTTCGATTTTTATATACGAATAAGAATAAGAAGTCTGTATACTTCTTTTAGTACACATATCAGTTAGTACACAGGATCACTCAATATACATAGTGGACACCGAAAGTCACGAAATATGATTTTCATTTAGAACTTCCCACACCTCAGTCATGTTTTCGATTATCCGGATAAGAATAATAAAACTTATATTAACTATTAATAACTCCTGAACTATGTAAAACTGTGGGGTCCTGAAACAAAATACTTTCTTGCAGGAGCTTGTACTAGTAAAATCATAATACAACGGGGAATTAACAAACAGTGCTAAGCTAAATAAAAAATCACAGACTGTAAACCATCCGTGGAGATATACATACTATTAATGTTTTAAGAGGACAATAAGACGAGTTATTAAAAAAATGCCACCAAAATCTTGTTTATTTTTCCAAATGACGATAGCGAGAACAAAATTTATATTTTATCTGTGCGTAACGTTTCTATGCGTCTTTTTTTTATCTTTCTTAATTATATGATGTTTGTTTATAGAAAATACCCGTTGAAATGTGATATACGTACGTACCCTGATTCGAGACACCTTGTTCTGAATATGATTTAATGCCTAAACAATGGCAGTTAAATATGTCGTTTCACCTGAAGCCGGTTTACGACTGCCACTTCGTTGCCAATACTATCTTTATTTATAGACGCTGGTTAAACTCTATCGCGCTTCCTCTCATTCCGAATTCAAACCTCCAAGGACAATTTTTAAAACTTTCATAAGTTAAGATCGACAAAGGCAGAATCCTTTCAGCCAAACGACTTAATAATATTTTGAAATGCATAGTTTAATGATATAATTTTACTAAAACTAATAAATTATGACGAATACAAATTCATTTCCTGGCTGCATTAAAATCAAATACACATTACACATCACTTCACGTAATAACATAAGTTATCCATATTATACAATTTCACTTCACTTTATCTCTTTATCCGCAAAATTACAACGTTTCCGATGAAAGTGTAATAATGGCTGCCACGTAGGTAAGTGACGTTTGTTTGTGTACAAAAATTCTATCTTGATGTGGAACAAACTATACGTACATAATTCATTAGGTTTTGTCTGAATTTGCTGAAATTTTATGCACCGACGATGTGGTCTACGCTGTGGAAGTCCGTTGGATGCGAGCAGCAAAATACTGATCTTTGTGATCTGATCTTTCCGAACCCTTGGAGTTCTCTGTTGCATTAGACGTATTGACCACCATGTGCTCGTAGAGGAATTTATGTGAAAGAAGATAGAGAAATATGTCAGTTATTTACACCGATATGTTCCTTAGGTTTGCAGGCGTAAGTGCTTTTATTTTTATTTATGATCCGTCCTAAATACCTGGCACCATCGAGGTCCTTTATAAAAATAAATGCCGAGTCACAGACGCAGCGTCTGTTTGGTGAAACGAGGTCGAAGCCATATTTTCATTTCGTCCGTACATTATGTAAGTTGTTAAAAACGTTGTACATTTTAAATTTGCGTGTGTTCAAACAGTTTAAGCATCAATGACTGCGTCGTAATGTTTATTGGGTGAATTAAAGTGCATTTTTACTTTTATTGGGAACAATTGGTTTTAGCGACAGGGTGAGTATACCACGACCTCACAGGCGTGAAGTAAAGAATTCTTTTGCAAATCTTTCTTCTACTAAAAAAAAGCTGGGTATTGTCGTGGGTAGAATGAAAACTACCAGTGTAATCGCTTTATGGCTGACTTTGATGGTCACAAATTGGCAACAATTGACAACATTAAAATCTAATGTCGTCGATGAATAAACCTGAAACGTTACCCGGCTAAAATTGAAATGTCACTAGCGTCGGCAAATATCGGAACATTTAAGAGGTCATTCGTGTTAACCGATTGATTGGTCCCCAATTTCTAAGAACGGTAACGTTATTGTATACTACCTAGAGGTCAGATGATACAATTCCTAACCTAACTAGTAAATGTTATAGAATCCATAGAATCTCGGGCTTGATTCTGATTAAACGTCCGCTTGACATCCTAGCAGTAGCTCGTTCAATTTCTTTAAATGCGCGGCTGTCAGGAATTTTAGACTAATGTCAGTTGACTATATTACCAATACCACTGAAACTGAACTAAAGAAGCTTGATAGATATCTATATAAAGAACGTGTAAAATAGATCTGCCATCATTTGGGATATAAATGTTTTTACACTTAATAAATGAGTTACAATGTAGTTTTATTAACTATTTTATATAGGAGACTTATCCTTATTTTTGCATAAAATTGCTATTATTAAGATTAATATTTATATTTAATTGTTAATATTGTGGTTCAAGTAATGACTGAATCATTGAAGGAGCATAATTATTACAAATAATACGTTTTAATTAATTATACACTTATTTTGTATTACGACTGAGTCATTTTATAAATTCCATGAATGAATCAAACAAGGTACGAGCGCCCTTCTTCCGTATAAGCTTCATAAATATGGCGGGAATAATTTTTAAGGTTAGATCTATGAAAGTGGAAGAAGTAAATAGGGCATGAAAGGGCCTGGTCACATGAAAATCTTGCAAATACCTCATGAGGTAAACTATTACTATATGTAATATTTTTATCTAGTTAAATATAATCTTATATATATAAAGCCGTGGTACTACTCCACCAATTTTAATGATTCTTTCACTATTATTATGTCTGCATAATCCTCATATAACATAAATTAAGATACTTATTTTTACCGTGTGATACCGTGGAATATCATCTGTACATCACGGGGCACAAAACCAAGCAGCACCTTGACAGGAGCTTAGTTGAACAAAAATTTGGCAAACCTATCAGAAAAAGAGCGTTACTCTACTATTTATTGGACAATGAATATTATTCAACTGTCCACGCCGCCATTTACATAACAAACTATGCATTATCATAAAAGTCAATACGACAAACCGACAAACACATTTAACAGTAAATACCTACATAGAAGATAGAAATGATTTAACAATTAAAAATAAAAACTCTTACTACTTAACAATAAAACAATATACGTAAACATAATGAAATAACTCAAACGACGTAATATATGCTGAACGAATTGAAAAAATATTTCAAGCTGTTGACGAAACGCTCAATTAAGATTATTACGCGATACGGAAAAATACGTAAGACGCACGTAGCGTGTGTGAACAAATGTAAATGTAACATCGTTAGTTTATAATCTCACTGTCGATATTATGAATTGACTGAAAATTTTATTATTCATCGATCTTCCATTCGAATTCTTTTCTTTTTGCACTGTGCCGTAATAACGCAAGGCGGACAACAATTAGCCGGTTTGAGGAAACAATACGTTAAAATGTAAATTATTAATTTAATTCTAGATTTTCCATCAGTTCATAATACCGATAGTGAGATTAAATAAACTAATTATGTTTACAATTTTACGGTGGCATACATCGGTCGGATCGTCATTTAAGGCGGTACTAAAACGATAATTTAATTTTGATTACATTGATAGTTTGTTTCATCGATTAAAACAATGGCTGCTCGGAATAATAATTGTACACAAAACCAGGGGCATATGCTAGTCATAGGTAACCAGTTGTACACATAATACCACACGTCATTAATAAATCTAAAATAGATTTACGCAGAAACAACACTCATTCAAGCGGCACCTTATTCAATGGAGTTGATAAACAATTCCAGCAATTCTGCGAGGAATTTATCTTGGCTTATACGTAGTATTGTGTTGTTGTAACCTTAAAGTAAAGGTGTCTACAAACTAGAGTGTTACATATTTATGTTACCACACTTGAAGTGAAGTGTCTCTGTCTTTAATCTAGTGGTACCTATACCTCTTTTCATAATATCATAGTGCATATGACATTTGTCATAATGATTATATTAATTAAAATTATTAATTGAGTATATGTTTTTAAGCATATTTAAATTTATTTAAATATAATGTGAAAAATAGGAAGCCTACAGATTCTAAAACGTACTAAATAAACCAATCAAGAATTTACGTTCAGAAGCTTTCAAATATAATGATTATTTTTATCATTTTTAGTTCGATATCTAGGTTAATGCATAGCACTAAATTGAAAAACAGTATATCACAATAGGAAGGACTAATAAATTACGATCACCAGTTTTGTTTGTAAATTTAGTACAGGTAATAAAATTAATCTATGCGCACTCGATGGTAATGAATGTTTTTTTTAAAGAATTCTATAATCTATGTGTCTCACAGTGTCTTACACAAAATCGACGACGAAATGGGCAATAAATTAAGAAGAGAATAAGAGATGCAAATACTGTCTCTGCCTTCAATGCTTAAAAATTCAATTTATAATATACATACATATAGATATGCTATGCGACTTGTCTGGTCGACTGTAGAGATTTAAGACATCTTTCATTGTACGTAAGGAAAAGGATTATATTATTTTGGGAGTTTGCGCAGGAATTACATGGGTTGATTCCCCAATATCATTTTATCATCGGACCTTTGTACATATGTACGACGAGTCTCCATCCTTTTATAGTGAACTAGCGACCCGCCCCGGATTCGCACGGGTAGTTTCCCCATGCAAAATTTCGTCCCCTACTTTAGACCTTTATTTGAAGAATTTAGAAAACTCTTTTAGATCTCTCTTACGTTATAACAGAAATCTCTGTGCAACATCGCAAGTCTCTAGGCTCTACATAACAACAACTAGTAAAACAACTTTAACTATGTTAAATCTCACACTACCATGCGCTCAATATTCTTAAAAAGGAATTAACTTAATATACAACTATAGATAAAGATGAAGGATTACATCAGTGTATGTTTCTTTTTTTTATTTAGTCTAATTTAAAATCGTCAAAGACGCTTAGTAATATTTCTTTCAAAATATTTAAAAGCCCTAAATTTTACCTTGTAACGGGTGTCTTCGGGGCGTGGCGTGTGAAGAGGGACACAGACTTTGAAAACGTCAAAGTTTTATTTTGCACACAGAACAGAGTACAAGTTAGCAACTAATAAAACTAACAACTAACGAGAGCCGTACAACTGACCCGTCCCACAAAGGTGGAAGCAGTAACTGGATAGCTCGGAAAATTGTTCGTCTAAACAAAATGACAGATAAAAAAATCTCGGTATATGCTTTTTAATGGCGTTATGTAATTTGAAATTATAAAGATTCCGTTTTTGATCCGCTTCCTTCTACTCACATATTTTATGTAGTATTCTCAAGTTGCTTAATTTATTTCTTAGAGAAGAATCCGGAGCTATATACTTCCTATAATCTCTTGTTCTAAATGTTTAAGTGTAACTAATAACTTCTTAGGTCTTTTATACAACAAATCATAATCTATTTCATAATATTTGTAAGCCTTTTCATTCTATATAAATCATGTATCCTTCATATGTTCTAGTAAACTGGCACCTGAAATAAAATTAACGTTAATACTTCTATTCGTCTCAAACACTACCATTTGTAAATATAGTATAGCAGGTGCTTTATTTATTAAAACATCGTTCAACAGTTCCTCTTTTAAAAATTCGTTATCTATTACAAATAATTATAACAATCAGCCGAGGGGACGTTTGTAGCTAGGTAAATCGTAAAGTAAACACGTTTAAGTATGATCTAACCTATGTTATAATATCGTCGTAACTCATTACCTTATAACCCTTTTAAACTAGGTTTCTTCTATATTACTACTTTTCCCACATTTTTGATACACGTAAAAACTTTTTCTTGTTTACGTGACTGCATGACGTTAAATAGATAGATTTATAGTTTCCCTTTTACGCAAACAGTTTTTGCCATTTTACTTCGCCCCTAAGTTTCATAGAGTGATTTAAATAGCCCAACAAATGTCGTAATAACCGAGCGTGTCAATTCAAAATGGATTTTTATAATCTGATTAGTAGTTCCTGAGATTAGCGCGTTCAAGCAAACAAACTCTGATGCTTTAAAATATTAGTATAGATATACCGCGCGTTCGTACGAAGCGATTCGAATCTTACTTCATCGTGCGCACGGCAAAAGATTGGAACATGTTGCCAGCATTAGTGTTGCCGACCAACTATGACGTAAGTGCCTTCAAGAGAAGAGTGAATAGACGGTTACTTTAATAGTGCGTACCATCGATCGTGGTCAAGCGATAGTTAATCACCAATAAAATAAAACATACTGTTGGCCTCAGTGTTCCTATCAAATTAGGTTGATCATGATAAAAATTATATAGTGAACTATTTATAACGAAATATGTCATCATAATATGTTCTTTCTAAGAGATTTTTAATACTACCACGGCGAAGAAGTCTTCTTTAATTTAATATGAATGATAATATCTTAGTAAAGCTTCAGTGGAGCAATGCTTCCACTGAAGCTTTACTAAGAACTAAATTAAAATGCAAATTTTGTTACACCGGTAAATGCATTTGACATTTCACGCAGGGCCGGATCAAGTATGAAAATTTTCAACTAATAGTTATTATTTTCTATAAATAACTTTAAATTTAATATGTACGTAAATAAATTAATAACCTTTTTATTGCCATCAAAAAATACAGATGACAAAAGGGGGTGGCTCAGCTTAGACGAAACCGGTCGTAATCCGGTGTCGAGCTGGTTTTCAGCCACCCCTCCTTCCCAAGGTGTTTTTTTTTTAAATTTGTGTGTATCCTGGTTTTAATAATTAAATTGTAGTGACCTTCTTTCGGAGAGGAGACCTGCAGTGGGGAACATTCTAGAAAAGGCTGATTTATTATTATATTATTATAAATTGTAGTACTTTTCGTCCCATGAATGTATGTAATATAAATAGCTGTTACAAATCATTGGAATATATGAATATTATGTAGAGTGCTTGGATTATGAAAAATGTACATATATGTTAAATATCTGTCGTTCCTAATTCAGCCCTGGCTCCATCTGTCAAATAGTAATATACATGCTAATCCGGATGAATTCCTGTTTTCTTT
Organism: Papilio glaucus; assembly: GCA_000931545.1. NCBI lineage: Eukaryota > Metazoa > Arthropoda > Insecta > Lepidoptera > Papilionidae > Papilio > Papilio glaucus. The sequence goes on along the minus strand of JWHW01031800.1, from coordinate 212,135 downwards.
ATTTAAATTCCTTGCCAGGAGTGGTTCGCAATCAGACTAAGAAAATCTTTGCCTTCTGTAATATCATTTATTAAACTAACATTCATGAATGAATTAGAAACTAAATAAAATAATAGAAATTATGATAGCATAATAAAGCGTACCAACAGTTTACAGTATTGCTATATTACACAAATAACACCATTTTTATTAACAGTGGTAGAGCCTGCAACAACAACATCCGTTGCACGAATAGGCCGACTCGACCGATGAACTACGAAGACAGGAGTGAAATAATTCAGTCCTATCTTCGTAGTTTAATTTCAGCCATCTTCCCTTTCTCATCTTTTCCTAATAAGGCTGAATCTTTTCCTAATGAGAAGAAAAAGGGGATTGGATGGGGACGGAATAGATGGAGAAAAGGAAATATACCTTTTCCCATCTATCCCCACCTCTGTCCATCAAAGGTAGGCAACGCACCTGCAACTGTTGCTCATTTTGTTCTGTATAAAAAAAATAGCTACAGCATAAAACAATAAACATTATGTTTATGTATTCGTTACCGTGGGTTTCCACTGGCATAAAATTGTGACGCGATAATTTATTGCAACAACGATTATTAACGTTATTAGTAACTGTTAACAAAGTGACTGCTATAACTTGCGCTTTGACTTCGAATGCCATATAGCATGAGTTATCTCATAAATTGGTATTTATGAGTAAGACCCTTACAGATTCATCGCCAATGAATCACGCGTTGAAATATAGACTACCTCTAAATTATTCATATGGTACACCTCTGTAACATTGTCCGTGTCAAATAGGTGTTGCAAAATAGACCAAGGTTTGATTTTCATGTGACATAATTACTAGTCAATCTCAGTCAGTATGATAAATGATAAAAGTAAACATTTTTGAGAAAGATTTTTTTCGTGGAACGGTTTAAAATATGTATATTATTTCATCGAAACTCTTGACCTTGTTTTTTTGAACAAAAATATAAGCAATAGCCCTTTTCTCCTCCAAAATTCTTCCTATGAGCCTGTCCCTGTACGAAATTGTGCCAGTGATTTTAAATAAAAATAATCTGAAAGACGCAACGAATGAAAAACGAGTTCTATAGTAAAATTTGACTAAAACCTAACCGTCACATTCTAAATAATAAAAATATTTATTTGTTTATATTTGATACATTGTTATTAAATTAAATGCAACGTAACGCAAAAAAAGTTATGGTAAACTATATAAAGCAAAGTGTATATAGTTTACCATAACTTTCGTATTTATAAATTCATTTGTTACAGTGTTGTTAACGCCTTCATATTTTTCTAATTATAGTAATTTACATACAATCTATTCATATTGCTAACAAGTCTACCTTAATTGTAACTATTAAATGTACTGTTTACGGTTGAAATATAAGTGGGCATTTGTTAAAAAAATGTTTATTCATACGCATACATTATATTTATACCCTATCTTTTATTATTGCTATCACTGCTATTCAAATGTTCAACAAGAAAGAAGCAGAAAAACTTACGTATCAAAATCCTAGCCGCAAAATACATTTCCTCAGTGTTTTTTAGAATTGGACTCGTCCTATATTATTTCAGACAAACGTACACTTGAAACATATTTAGCCGTATTTAAACCGTTCTCTCGTAATAAACACATATATGTGTATATATTTTCGCGGCATATTAAAATCAGGTGGTTGTTGGCGGGAAACGCAGTTTGATTGCGGCGGCCATACTGAAAAGACGCTCCCGTGCTGCTATCGAACGTCGCACTGCCGCGCGCGCTTCGAAATTCAAAAAGTGACAGTTCGTTTCTTTTATTATTTTTAATGTAAATTCCATTCGAACTGTCAGTGCTACTTTTTGTTATACTCGAACAATGAACAGATAATATTTTTAAAAGTTTTTAGAGGACTTTGTGAAAAAGAAATATTTGAACTGAATAGTAATTTACGTTCGTACAGTTTTGTATTAGCATTTCCTTGACAGAGTCCTTTTTGGCTGTGCTTAGTTAGTGGTGACAAAAGCTGTCATGGCGAACACGTAAGTAAAACGCTATTTTGCATATTTTAACAATAACTCCGTCCTACATATTGTTGTTACATTTCAAGGCAAGGAAGTGTAAACGGAATTCTTCAAACATATTTATATTGAAAGACATAAATAATTAGTTTTAAGTACGAGTCTTCACAAACAGTTTTGTTAATATTTGAAGATATTGAATTACATTCAAAATTAGCGTACAAAAATAACAAAATAATTCGTTCTTGGAATTTTTGCACGTGAATACGAAAATTTAAATTTATTTGAGATAAATAAAATACAATTACAAATTAACAAGAAGCATCTAATATAGGGCAAGTAACGTCTATCATTAACTATTTTTAAACATAAGTCAAATAAAAATGAAAAAGAAATTACGTAAATTTCAACCTCCACAGTATAACGCCTCAATTAGCTACGATTTTAATTTTCTTTCAATAGATAATAAATAGGCTGAAAGACGTGATGGAGTCTGAAAATCGGTAGTAGATGGGAGAGTCCATCACTTCTCAGTTTTCTACAGTTTTACAGCTTTTCCATACCGCTAGTGATGATGTTATTCCTCCAAGTATTTACAAGCGTCTCCGATGTAAATGGTTAGATAAAAGTCTACGAAAAGTTAAAGGTTTACGATAATATTATTTTTATGATCCATCTCTTATCATTTTCACAAATTTCCAAAACTTGGACTAAGAATATGGCTAGTTTTCCAAACGTCAAATTAAATTGAAACTCTTTTGAGACGAGAATACATTTTTCATAACTTAGTTCTGATCAGCATCATCAACGTAATTTATTCTAAGATTGAGGACAACGCCACCTACTTAGTTACAAATAGCGATGCGTAACGAAAGCTTTGCTTGTTTTTTTTTTTCGTTTCTAAGATATTGATTATTTTATTACTCTATTATATATTATATTAATAATAACTTAATTAATAATTCATAGTTTTTAATTCACGCACCAATTGTCTAATTGTTTAGGATGCGGACTGCGTAGTATAAGATCGTGGGTTCGAATTGCCACTGCCATTCGATTATTTCGTACGCGATCTCAAATTTCGCCCACTGGCGATCACTAGTGCTCATAAATTGTTAAACATAAGAAAGTATAGACGCGTCTAAAAATAAAACCGCAAGAAATCTCTCCTTTCGTTGCTGTGTGTTTTTGTTGTTTGGTTTTTAGTGTCGGCAGTGGCTTAGACAGGTTTTATAAGACGAACGCGGCGGGGTGCCTCCTGCTGGGAATTGAGGCGCCGCGGTTTTGTTTCCATCGTTCCACGTACAACTTGCACAAACATTATTTGAGCGTATATGCACTATATCTTTACTAGAAATAAAAATTGGAGTTTCTATCTAGCTTTATGTACAAGGACCTCTAAAATCTTAATGCCAACTGCATTGCACAACTGTACAGTTATTGCCCAACTTCCTGCCTCGCACAACTGCCCTGAAGCGGTATATCCAACCCGATACGAGGTCCTCTAACAAAAGAGCTTTTTTCAAGTAGTAGCTCTTAATTTATTGGTTTTACCCCCAGTTTTTTCCTCTGATACTATGTTTGAAAAATTAAAATATACTATATGCAATATATTTATTTAAAATATAAAAGAACATATTCTTTCTCGTAAAAATATTGCGATTTTCCAAAAAAAATATTAGAATGACTTCTCTTCGACACCGCCTTCAGAAGATGAAAAATTAATTCCAAAATCTTACTGGCACTTAAAGTTTCTGTGATATAACGCTAGATGTTATTTTACGAATTCTAAATATGTTTTCCGAAAAAAAAAACACGAACGAAAAACACTATATTTCTTTGACGCTTTTTAATATATCATTCTCCGTACACATTCCCTGAGAATTAAATCGTCATTAGTTTAATTTCCGAAGCAATATATAAATAATTATTAGGGTGTTATAAAAAAGGCCGTATTCATTGTTGCAACTTGCTAGCAACATATATAGAGTACTATATCGATTTTTTTTTACACAGACTTAGCGAAAGCGGTACCATCAAAGGACAACATTACAACTTACCATCCGTTGTGGTCAACGTATGAATTTATTTAAAAAGCGAAACCTTATCTAAGACCGTAAGGAATTTAATCTGTGGTCTTGTTCGTTCACGTGCAAGTACCGTTACATGCTATCCGATACGGAATCGCTTATGATATGAATATCGTATAATAGAAACATAGCTACCTTATCGATATAATGTAAACAAAATGAACTTCAAACTACCTTCCCCGTGAGCTAGAGATTTGGAATTTAGTGTCGTATAGTGTAAATGTATAAATTAAAATAAATAGTTAATTTTATAAAAAGTTGTTTTGTTTTAAAAACGTTCTCGTACATGTTATGTATGTCAAATGTCACTTCATGTAGCTAGTAGACCGATTTTGAAGGGTGAGGTGCCATTAGAATTTGTATTATTCCCACAGTAATAATAATCACAATTTTTCTACCTGTTTGTTTTTTCTAATATAATTGAAAAAAGAAGATCTGTCAACAATTCTTGGAAAACACAAAACAAATATGATCATACAGTAAAAATGATGACATTCATTGTACATCTTAGTATCACATAGCTGCCATCAGAATACAAAGGGGATACAAGACTCATGATCTCGTGAAGCTCCGCTCCGCAACAAAAAGTAATATGTTAATGTGTTAAGTGATGGCTATCATACAGACTAGTACTTCTAGGTCATATCTGTGTTCAAAATCTTTGTATTAACGACTAAAATAAAAGTAAATGTCTAAATAAATCTAAACGAACTCTTTCTATATCAACGTGATTAAAATGGCGACCTAGGTTTTTCTAACTAATTTTACAGTACAAATAAATAAATATGCGTTCACGCCAGTAACCTATATTTAATTTCCGATGAAACCCAGAGCGGTAGCCAAAAATATAATTAAGTCTTTTGTTCTTTAAATCTCTTTACAATTTTTCATCTCGGTTCGCCACCGCCTTCTCTTCCTGGTCGACTCCGCTGGTATAGCCGTAGACCGCCACCAACGCCTCTATAACGTCAGTTTTAGTATCAAGAAATTATTCTATGCGATTTTAACGCCTCTGTAGTCTGTAGCATCAGTTAAATTTACAGTAAAATATAAACATTTATGAATTTTATTGTTATTTATCGTTTGAGCCTGTCAGCAGTTGACAGAAAAACATTTTTTTTATTAAAGGTCAAGGTTCTTTCTATAATAAACTGTTATCCTTACGAATGTTATCAAAGAATTTTATTAACGTATTACCTATTAAGATAAAATTGTGATACGATATAAATAAAGTGTCAAACGTACAGAATAATCGTTTTATGAGCATATTAATTATAAGCAATAAAAACGTCATAACACGCCGCAAAGATACGCAGCAGGATTTGCATGAATGACTCTTTATTAATACAATAGGACCATTCTCCAACTTCCAGGGATAAATAATGGACACTCCAAGATAAGACTGATACATTTCGAGGTGATCATTCCACAAGTCAGTTACACGAAATTGGTGGTTGCGCGAAAACCGCACGGTTATGAATTGTCAAATCAAGATGGTGAACATGAAAGCAGGAGCTCTGTATTAACTAGAGCGAATCTCAACGGCAACAAAAAAAAGCACTCACGCCCATAACCCACAGGGGTAGACTGATATTACAGCTTATCACAGTTCTGCCACAGCTCGCTCACTGCTTCTAAATCTGTACATATACCCATATATGGTCGTTGGTTACGAACACTCTTAAATTCGTCTTTCTGTAGTATGGAAAATATAGAAGTCCAATAATTCACACGGGTTCACAATAATAGTCATGTCAGTCAGTCAGTCCATGTTGTGCATGTATCGTAGTCCGTGCCCTTAAACATTAGGATATTGACGTTTTTACAAGCTTCTACAAATAATGGGAATTCTACAATAAGCTCAATCAAAACTCGAGCTACGTTCCCAACAAAATTTAGACCAACAGTCGCTGTGGCCACAATTTTCTTGTGGCCACATCGACTACTAGCTGTACCATTCTGATAGCATAATCCCTGTTATCGGTTATTCACTTGGCTAGGATAACAGTTATATTGAATGAAGTGTTTAATAGCAAATAATTACTAGTAATAAACGGTAAAATAACAACAATGTTTGTTTAATTGCTTTCTAGAGGTTTATTGATACATAAATTACTATAAATAGGTTTTATGATAAACTAGCTAGCAAACTAGCGCCCGGCTTCGTCTGGTTGAATATGAAACATTAAAAAAATTAAAGCCTCTAAATATTATCTTCGGTTAATGTAATTTACTATACGTTTAGCAGTTATTTAAGCCGGTTTACTAGTTTTAACGTTAACCCGTATCTTTCCTCTTGCTGAAACAGATTTACCGACCTACCCGCGAATATCAACAACGGAAGATGCAGTATACACTGCCAGAAGAATTATAAAAGAAGATAGTAAGTGATACAAGGAAGGATCTCAAGATTATGTTACATTCGAGAACAATTTTACGTACCGATTGTTTCATCAAATCAAGCGGTCATGTATGGGATCAATTCAAATTTCAAATACAGATAAAAAACAGAAGTGTCTAATGTAATAGTAGACTATAAACGTATTCAATTTATGGGTTTAATAATAACATAATAATAAGCCATAAATTTCGATACGCGTTTCGTTCGTAGTCATATTTAAATTGTTAATATGCAATCGCCTTGAAAACACACGGTCTTTATTTTGTAAGGAGGTAGTCTATGAGCGTTTTAGTTCACAATTTACATATCATTCACAATCTTATACGCCGTTGAATATTTTAAATGGCTTGATACTTTATTTTTGAGTTATCTTGACCGAATTGCAACTGAGAAGTTCGGCGGAGGAAGGCAGTGAAATTTCCGCATAAGACTTACTTGAGCGAGATGTTTAATGATGATATATTTGGCTAGCTGATCCATACCAATGTTTAGCATAAAATCGATCATATACCAAATAGGAAATTTAGTATTTTCCTTCAGTAAGTGAACTGCAAATTTCTTGATTGCAAAATAGCGGTGGGAAAGATGACTTTTTAGTAGTCGTGCCTTCTACCAGTTAGTTCAATATATTTTAATAACAATGTCATTCTAACTATAATATTATATATGCGTACATATATGTACATACTATATATAAATGCGAATTGAGTTTGTCTGTTTGTGACGTACAAGGCTCACTAAACCGATCATCATGTAATTTTGCACACATTGTCATTGATACAGAGAATAACATAGGTTCCATATCCATCGGGTACATTTTATACTGAAAAAATAAACTTCCCGATAGATATGGAAAATAATTCCTAATGTGTCATGGTTACGTATGACACGACGATAACATATTTTTGACATTTTGTTACGTAACATATTACCATGGCAACCAATAACAACTTTATGACATTAGCTCAGTTAAATTCGTGTCTGTTTGTGTCTGCGCGATACTTATACCACTACTGCTTTCATGATACCCTGGTATTTTAAATTACACGCTTAAACTGCAGCGGTTAATATGTGATTTACAATTACACAGTAGATTTTCAATTAACGATATGCTTTTAAAGTTGCCAGTCCACACAGGTCCTACGATTGAATAAACCTTCATACAGCCCTAGTGTGTAAATATTTTAATGTATATTTTTAGATTTTATAAGACCGCTTTAGAAAATTTGCACCGTACTTTGCGACTCGACCTCGGTCTATCCGTCAAACGCTCGTGACAGATGATGTTTAGAAAGGTCCGTTCCAATGTTGCCATGCCTTAACAATGTGCACTTTGATCGAGTGGATTTGCCTGTGCCATGAAGATTTTACGTCCTATCGAAAATAGAAAGAAACAAATTCAGATCACGAGAACCATTGTAGAAAGTAGTAGGTAACATTCTCTCTATGAAAGTTAAAATAATTATTTCATGGTGTTAATATTTATGCAAAACTTAATTAAGCATCAGCTTCATCAATGAAGAGTTAAGAATGTGTCTATGAAGGCCCGTCTGGCAATACCCAATGCTGTACTAGGTCCCACTTCAATGTATGTATGAGTTAATAAACAGCATTAAGCAGATGCGATCCTTAAGAAGTACGTTAGCACGCCTAACTTTGAATGATAGGATTAAAAATAGCGTTATACGGGAAAAATGTGGCTTAAAAGTTGATGTTGTGATTAGAATTGATAAAGGTATGGTGGTTCTAGTAGCCAACTTCAAAATTTTGCATTGGGTTTGTTGGAACTAAAGATGTATACAACGTTTCCCGTATAGTTTTCCCGAACGACCCAATTTTATTTGAACGGGCTTATGTCATCGATATTTAATCGTAAAAAGCGTCCAAACGTATTTTGATCTACTTTAAATCAATCTCTTGTATTGACGTGAACCGATAACAATAAAAAAGCCCTGCATGTTTTGTTAAAGGCTTTCTAAAATTACTTAAAACAGTATCAAATAAAAGAATTTTATTCTCCAATCTCAGTTTTAACGATAAACCGTCGCTGTAAGGGTAATTGAGACGGCCATAATTCATTTTAACGACTTGTTTCTAAAGGCCGAATGCACTGCGATAATATTTCACGATTTAAATATCGAACGCGTCCGTTTTGACGGTTCCATTTTTGAAAATTTTAAAAAACTTGGTCGTATGATGTCATGCTATTGTTCCTTCTGAGATGAAAAAAAATATGAATTTTTATTTTCCACCATTCTGCGACATCTACTTAGCCTTATTCACATACGAAATTTAAGTTCGCTATTACTCGAATCAACCTCATAACGATCATGCAAATACAAGCTCTGTAGTCGTAGTTATAAGTTTAGAATCAAATAAGTCAAATCTTTAATATAACAAATGCTTTTTTGTGAAAAAAGGAAGCAAACAAGATAGGGGTTCGCGAGACAAGAGACCACACGCCACCCATAGACATTCACTACAATCAGATAAGTTGCAGACATCGTCAACCTTTATTTAAGATAGAGGATGGATGTAGATAACAAGAGAGAAGAAAGTGATGGAAAGGATATACGGGTTTTTATTTCTAATATTTTTATGTCGACACTAATATTTTTGTCTGTTCCGGTTAAATTTAAAATCGGCGAAAATCTCCTCTATCGGCGAGTTATGTAGGCAAAATTTATTAATTTTTCTATCTATCCATAGCTCTATCTAGCTATAGCTTGTAATAAATTAGTATAAACTAGTATACTAATTTTAAATAAGTCTAGACACTTAGACTTTTTTGCGAAATTACTTAAATAAAAACAGTTAATGATCTATAATTACATTACGACCGATGAGTCAGTTTGTTTTTTTTTTCTTTTTGATAAAACTTGTTAAATAGTTGACAGCAACAATCGCGCTGGCGCCAACGCGGATTAAAGAACAGATAATAAATATCATTAAGGAATGTAAGAGTGTATGTATATTGGAGTACATTTTTATGGAATAAAAGAGCCTTAAATAAATAAATATGCGCTCACGCCCGCAACCCAGAGGGGTAGGCACAGATCATTGACTTCCATTTGGCGCAATCCTGGCACACCTCTCTCACATGCTCGTCGTTTATGGGTGCTCCTTGTATCGCCCTTTTTAGTAAGCCACTAATCTGATCGATATAAGTTCTCCTAAGGCGTCCCCTACCAACAATGCCACTCACTTTTGCAACATAAATAGAGCCATATCTTTTTATTTTAATAGCAACATTCAGACTTCTTTGTAGTGGAAGTGGCGATGTCACATCGACGTTAGTGACGACAAACGACGACGACATACATGACGCCTACAATTACATGTAGCTCATTGCGTAACAGATTTTGATTTTAGTTCATATCTTTAAATTTTTTTAAATACATTTTTAGAAAATAATGTTAACATAACTATAGCTTAGTTGTATTGTGTCAACTGGGAATATCCACTGCAACTTATTTCTAGGTCAGGCTAACAGATGTGGTAAAAGTGGTACGCGAAATTCATATGAAACTGTTTAGCTCGATTATCTTAACTAATATTATAAAAGTTAATGTGAGTTTGTTTGTTGGTTACGCTTTAACGCGAAAACTACTCAACAGATGTAAAACTAATGCATGCGAAGCCGTGGGCAACAGCTAGTTTTAAGATAAATTTTAAGTCGGTCTATGATGCTCTCATTAGAATGTCAAGGTCAGACTTAAATGACTTCGCCGGCGCCAATTAGCAGGCGCAAACAAACACGGGCTTATGATGGATAAGAATTTAGACACAAATATTTGTTGATGAGGAATTTTGTCAAGCGGACACTAAATATCATACAATGTATTAGTCTCCTTCGTCTGATTTGTCCACTTTACTACATTTCATTAGCATTAGTTTAAGTATACATTTAAATAGGTTCCCGGTTAGCTAGATACTAAATACAATCACCATACCGCCTTATGGTTAAGGGTACAGAATACCAGATCGTGGTTCGAATCCGCCATTAGACTATTGACGTGAACCATGTCCTAGTACAAGGATAAGCTTTAGTGGAATGGTTAAAATAAATATTAGTAACTCGTTGTCCAAGGTGACGCGACTCACATCATGATGCGACCGATACTTGACGCGCGACTCACTGTGACGACAACGTAGGCCATAAATACAACGACTACTTGATATTTCGTGTCGCGTCCCATCGTGTCGAGCTACCGCGTTTGTCATTCACGCATACAGTGGTTAAGTTATTTCAATAATCTACTAATATTTTTAATAAATAATATAGCATATAGTTGTGGAATAATGAATTTATTTAGTAATTTCATAGAAGGAATAACACATGCATATAACCGTCATGGTTAGATATGTTACACCAAAAATTTAAAAATGGAAGAAAGGAAGGTGGCTCAGATTACCTTACTCCTTGGATACACGGAGAAGAGAATGTTAAAAGCATAATGCTAGAAGAGCTTAACAAACTTCATCAATACGTTGTCTTACGAGTTTGTATTGATATTCATGTTAATTTAATTAATAAGTCTACCAATAAATGAAAACTCTTTTAATGATATTGACATAGTTTAATAATACGAGTAAAGTATTAAATTTTTCTACAGACTCCACGTTTAATAGACCATAAAGTCTACTCTACTATCTACTTTTTTTTAGGCGGTCTTACTTATCAAAAACAATGTCTTTCATGCAGCATTTTTTTTTCTATGGATTTCAAGGTTAAAATGCTATAAATTAAAACACAACTTTAGGTTAGCCTAAGGTCATTCGCGATTATGAATAACCGACCATAAATCATTTATGTAAGAGATTCCGAATTAATCTTCATAGATAAGACTTATCAGGGCACCTTCAGATATCAGCTGCTGATTGAAACTGTGAAGAAAATGCAATTTAAGTCTTAAGTCAAGAGTATAGAGTTCTAAAGATCTCTTTTAACTAAAGATTTAGTAGCTTATTTTTATTTCGGAATGCACCTCTAATATTAATTTATTGTAATTAATATTGTATGCTAGGAACTAATTGACGTATCACGGGTTGAGGACGCGTTGACTCTTTGTTGATTTATTACCATTATAACTAAAACGGTTTTCCGTCAGCTTTTTTTTATTCATCCATAATCTGCATATTAATTTGAAGTTGAATTATTAGTACTAAATAGAAGCTAGAAAGGTATGCCAGAATCGTGCCCAATAGAAATCCCTAACCGTGCGCACCCCTTTGGAAACGGACAGGAGTGCATATTATATATTTATAATGTGTATTTCAAACAAAATAAATATTTATATATGGAGTGGTGAAATAAAAATTTGTGTTGCTCTAAAAAGAGCTGTTCTTATTATTTAATACGTTTAACAAATTTTTATAAAATTTAACAACTAAAATAACTTACCTGTAAAGAGAAACAACAATAATGCTATTATTAAACCATTCTTAGCTTAAATAATATAATACGAAATGTTCAACTTCAACTTTTGTTTATGGCAACCGAGTCGCTCTTAGTGTAGCGACCATAACTGACAATGACTCCGGAAAACAGAACAGTGTATGGCGTCTGAAATGTTAACAAAATTTTTATTCTTGGGACATTTACAATCCGTCACAACTTATTTTTCATTACCATCATAGACAATAGAAAAGAAATAAAATAAAATTACATAAGTTCCATGACTTCATTTATATATTTATTATCTATGTATTTTCTATACTTCCAATGGATTACGAAACTGTAAAAATCGGTTTATTATTATATATTAATTATTTAATGTTGTTAAACAAAATATAGAAAGAGACAAAAGCATACAGATTCCGTTGGCTCGGCCACCTGGAATGAAAGAAAGACGAACTTAAGGTTTAGGACTGGCGGGAGATAAAGTGGACGCTCTTAGTCTTCGTAGACCAAGGCCCACTTTCGGTCACTGCGCCACTTTAGTTGGTCAGTTACTTATTTTATCTGTACTAAGCGAGTAACATTAGAAATGTGAAAATCTTCATATAAAAAGTGACTCCCTGACCGTGGGTTTACACTGCCGAAAATATTCACATAAAACATATTGTAATCGCAGTTTTTTCAGACCTTGTGTCGTTACACGATTTTACACCAGTCCAAATCCACGGCTAGAAAGAAGATAGTAAGGAGTTTGCCAAGGTACTGTTTTATTGTGGCTAATAAGTATTACGTTTTAACTATAATAACTTTGTGACATATTTATCCACAATTCCAAGTTATTTTAAGCGAAACTAAGTAACAAAAATTTTAGAGGGTAAAATAAGAAACGTACAACAACAGCAATTAAAAAAATATTTGTATTGAAGTAATTACCCTTGTGAAGTCATGTAATATGATAAATTAGGAGTATGATAAAATTATAGTAAATTTTATCAGGTGATAAGAAGATACTTTAAAAATAATTTTACCAGTTTATGATGTGGTATGCCTTGGCCGTATAATATATTATATTAATATTTTGTTTTAGTATTTCTTACCAGCAGTTGGCCGCGGCTTCACACGCATTCGTTCCTTATTTCCCACGTTAAAAATGTTTGTAAGATTCCGTTTATAATAACTTAGAATTTTAAGTGAAAGTTGTTATTATTAAACCATGTAACATTACCGGGCCACTGATATTGAAAATGAATGTTTTATGTATTTTTTTATTTCGCGGGAACAGTTTTATTTTCGGGATAAGCTGTACCTCATGTCATTTCTTGTAACTCTAACTATGTTTGTGCAAACTTTCTTGATGATCGGTGGAGTCGTTAAGGAGTTAATGTAACACAAACTAACTCTCATTCGTATTTATAATATTAGTTAGGATGTACCTAAGCACATTAGAGACAGTTTGAGCGACAATCGCGAAATGGTCAAGCACTGTTCAGCACAAATCGGAACTTAGCTTGGTTCCTTCTAGACATGTATCTCATTTCTATTTAACAGTAGTATTACGAACATGTGAAATTGAAACCTTAATGGGAATTATTAAAGCCTTCCTCATGAATCCCTTCTGCTACTAGTCAAAACCGTATAAACACCCATTCAATAGTTTTTGTGATTATCAGTATTCAGACAGATAGCCTGTTTTAAATTACGTTAAAATTTTAAATCTGTAGTTGTTTAAAAATTAGGTCTAAAGCTATCTTTTTAGGATACAGCAACGGAAACCATTCGCCTAATTCGGAACAGGAAACCGATAAGTAGTATGAAATGGTTTTTAATCTGCCAAATAAAACAAATTAAAAATGACACTTTTGCATATTTTTTTCATCATAGAAAAGTTTCCTTATGTTTAGTGGTTTGGTTTAAATAGTGGTAGAGCCATTAACTACATCACTGCACCAAAGAATGGCAACCTGCAGTAAATCTTAATACAAGCTGAGCTATGCGGTTTCATCCGCCGTGCAATTTAATTTAGTCAACTATTGGCAATCCTAAGCTGAAGCCTATTTAATATTATTCATCATATAGATCTGAGGTCAACTTACAATGGATTAAAATCAATTCTCTATGCAAACAATTATACCCCTACTTTGGACCTCTAGGGGATGAATTTAGTACTTTTTAGTTACTTTTTTTGTACTCGTCTACGGTAATAACAAACTTTGAAAAAAATTCACGTCTCTAGGCCCAGTACTTTGAGCTGTGAGTTTATATATCGGTCAGTCAATTTCTTCTTTTATACATATAGAAAGATAGGAGATATATATGGTCTGGTAAACTTTTGTGATTTTTGAACACACAAATTCCCCCAACTAAAGACTCTAATCTAATTATTACACGGCCTAAGATCGCTAACACCTCAAGGTCGCGGTGTTCGCATTTTTGTTCTAATCCGCGACAATCGATGAGTCACATTATTTGCATATCGCTATCACCGGTCCGTTGTGCGCGTGTTTCCTTATCGTCAATTGACGTTTTGACACCGATTGTTAACATCACGTATTTCCCGCCCGGGTTTTAATGTCATATCCTTTCAGTATAGAAGGGAAAGTCAAGTTATTATTGTTGTTTCACTAGCCTATGTTTGTCCAACTACTGGACATGTCCAAGAGCTGTTGCACAAACCTTGCAGAAGACAGGCGTGAAGTAGAAATTCATATTTCTAGTTCACTTCCCCTTCCTATTCCTATCTAATAAAGAAGGGATGGGAGGGGGAAGGGGATTTGACGGGGTATTGATAGAAAAAATATTCTTGGTAAAGGTAGGCAACGCTCATCGACTTATTACCTTATTGCAGATGCTTATGGGTAGCACTTAATACCAGGTGAACCGCTTGCTCGTTTGCCACCTTTTTCTATAAGTGAAATGAACCTGGGCTTTGAGATGTTAACACCTATAGAGTCAACTTCACACTGGTTACAGAATGCAATTTTAGCAGAATGGTGCCACTCCGCATACAGCTAGGGTTTCGATGGCAAGGTTAAGAACAATTTTTCCAAATAAACTGATCTGCAAGTACGGAGACATCTCATGGCCGCCTCAGTCGCCAAACCTTACGCCTTGCGACTTCTTTTTATGGGGATACCTCAAACTAACAGTTTACAATAACAATCCCCGGACAATTGCAAGAGACCATTAAGAAAAACGGCCATCATTTGTACGTCATTTCTAAAAATGAAATCGGCGTTATTGTGCTATGTTTTATATGAAATAAAACTAAATAAAAAGTATGCAGTTTTTTACATTTAATTTTAAAGATTAAAAATACCCGCTGGACAACCTTTATAAATATATGCATAAATTTATTAATCTAGGTTTAAATTCCAATTTAAAATTACATGAAAATGAAGTAATCTTCAAAAAAACAAAGAATGTTCCAGAAACAAGTTGAGTCAAATAAAAACAAAATAATTAAGTGACACTTGATAGCCTAAACATTAACAATGGCAAATTAAACTTGTAACCGCCGGCGTGCATTCGGAGCTGGAAATTGTCGAAACAATTTAGGTCGTCTAGAACTAGATCGCATTTCACGGAACCCACTCGACACGCACCGACTTAAGGTCACTCGGCTGTTGTCCGCACAGAGATAAAGATACCGACTTGTTGTGGAATTGTTCTGAGTTAAATACAATTAATATAAATAGAAAATGTCACAGCGGGTCAGTGATGTCACCATTTTTAGCGCATGAAAGGGTGAAGTTTTTAGTGAATGATTATTTGTACGTAGGAATTCGTAAACGAATAGTTTGTAGACGGTAATTGGACTTCGAATGGGAGGGAGAGTATGGAGGAATGTTTATAGGAACAATACCAAAAATATTGTTAATATTTTTACAGTAGAAGGTGGCATACGAGCAAGTGGCTCATCAAAGGGTGTTCTTTTTTAATGCTCGATCCGATTTTGTGGATCGTAATGGACTGTAACCTCTCGATTCGATCTGCGGATCGGATCATATGTATATACTATTAAATCAAAAAACTTTAAATATTAATTTATGTCAAACACATTAGCACGTTATAAACAAAAGAGAAATTACAAATAAATAAACAAAATAAATCTCCAGATCGTTTCGATCCGATCCAACAATCGATTGGATCGTAAGCCCACGATCCGATCCTCGAAAAGAACGAATATAGCGAACTATAAAGATTTACAATGAACATTATTAGCTACAGATGCGAATGAAAGAGGACGGGATTGAGAAAAGGAGCTGTAAAGTAGCATAAAGATTATGTATATTTATCCGAATATAAAGTAAATATACCTAATGTATATAGCATTTAAATAAATTAAAACAAACAGCACGAGGTACCATAGATAACATTTGACTTTTATCGTAAAATCTGGAAAGTGGATGATAGCCTAAATAATTTAATCGATAGCTAATTCATAATCATTACATTATATTTTCTTAAATCACATCGCTCGCTTGATATTCATGTTTTGATCAATATGACATTGGCACGAAAAAGAACATATGAGAACTAACATTTTAATTTATAATCTGTATGTTGCTGATACAAGTTAAAAAGTTAATACCTCAACCACACGAAAAGTCGTCAATTTCCGTATTAAAAACCATAATACACATTATATAGCATTGTAATTTAATCGCTGTAAAACTACAAAGAAGGTTTTTAAGTTAGTTAAAATGTGCACGATGTTCATAACTGTTTAAGCTATACACAACATTTTTATATTCTTTATAAAAAAAAAATCTCAAAATAAACTTAGCAGGAAATGGGTGTAACTCGGCGGGTACTTAGAAAATCTATTTCCGAACATAGGCTTACTCTTGACATATTCGTAGAAAACGAAAAGCCCCGACTCGCTTTACCGAACACATTCTTATCTTTGAACTATAGAATTAACCGTAAACACATTAGAAGAATTGAACTTTATCCCCTATAAATAGAGTTGAAGTTTATCTATAACTTTGTATGTTAAAAGTTGTAGACATAACAGTCGATTGTAAATTTTGAAGTGAAGTAAAAGGTAGCTTTTAGTGGGTGTTTGATTTATATTTCCTGACAATCTTACTAAAGGCAATTCGATCAGCATTGCCAGCGACCGGCGACATTTACTTTAGTGTTATTATTCATGTAGTTAAATACATACACAATAATACATAAGAATATTTTTTACGAGACGAGATGTAATGAGTAAATAAAAATCAAAGATCATTTTATTTGTTAGCCGAAGCCGGAGTGACTGACTGTTTTTAACAGTGGTAGAGCCCGCAACAATAACATCTATTATCGCACGAATGGGTCGGGCCGACCGGTGAAATACCAGGACCCCACAGAGACAGGCGTGAAGTATTTTATACTTCTGCGTTTCGTCTGATGAGTGAGGCCCGTGGCACAATTTCATTCCTCTCTTTTCCATCCCTAATAAGGATACGATGGGAAGGGGAAGAGTATTGGACGGGAAAGGGATGGATAGGAAAAAGACAATCCTCTATCCATTAAAGGTAGGCAACACATTTGCAACTCATTAGCTTGTTGCAGATGCTTATGGATAGCGGTCACTTAACACCACCCACCTTCTACTATAAAAATAAATAAAAAATAATCATCAATTTATGTAATAGAAGAGCATATATACGTATGAAGATGTATATTTATATGTGAGAAGTGTGTTATGGCTGTTTCAAATGAAATTTCATGATCTTCTGACGCTTGGAAGTTGGAAAGAAGGAGAAATATGTAAAGTTATTGTTATGATTACATATACTCAAAGAAAGGAACGGCAATGTACCCATTAGAAAATAATGTTTTTACTACGTAATAAAACAATGCCACACGTTACGACGAATTTTACGCACATGCAAACCAGCTGTTAAATAAAACACGAACATATGCGATTTAGACAATAATGAGAAAGATTCACACGACGATAAATTAAATAAATTTTATTAAGGTTAAATATACATATTAATATAACTTAGATGAAATGATTAGTTCCTTAGTAAGGCTTAGATGAACTTGAACTTCAATATGTACGATTTACGATCTTGTATTTTTTTTTTATTTTCTTGAAACATTTTTGCTCTTTTGTTTTTGTCGCATAATCTTTAGATACGTGAATCGAAAATATTTGTTTAATGCAATTTTTTGAACGAGACACGCTTTGCAATTATAGCTCATTCAGAGGTAATGGTGTGGAGGAATCTCAGAGAAAATAAGCCTTGAATTCATTTTAAGTATTTCGATATGAAAGATCCCCCAACACACATCTGTTGCACGAGCCCCACAACAAGATCTGTTGCACGAATGGGCCGGCTCAACCGGTGATAACCATGATCTTACAGAAAACAGGCGTGAGCGCCTAATTCTAGACACCTTTCCCTTCCCATCCTTTTCTTGTTAGAAAAGGGTAGAAAGGAAGAGAGGTTTTGACGGAGGAGTCCCCTCCTCTGTCAATTAAAGGTAGGCAAAGCATCTGCAACTCATTGTGCTTGTTTCATATGCCTATGGGTAGCCGTCATTTAATATAAGGTGGACCGCTTGGTCGTTTGCCACTTTCTTCGATGAAAACATAATCAGAATTACAATAAGTACAACAAATCTAAATGAGTCTAGAACTAGTGCGTGTTAGTAGGTCGATGTAACGCATCTGCTCCTAGTTAAGAGCCACACCAACACCTGCCAAGAATGCTTACAATGCTTGATAATTAATATGACGCTGTTGACTCTGATGCACAACGCATAGTAAACATTTGTTCAGACCCAGGTCACACCAGATCTGGTCACTTATAGCTCAGATTTTGTAGAATAAATGGACATAGGAGTAGGCGTCCGTAAACATCAACAACACAAGAGGAACTGTAGATAACGTGCCGGTGTTTAAGGAAAGAGTACAACGATTTCTAAAAGAAATGGCTAGTCTTTGTAAAGACAGATTATTGCATAAGTCAGTTGTGTAAGGCAAGGAGTAACGGGAAAACGGCAGAATAAAAAAAAAACATCAAACAAAAGATAAAAACGCACTTAAAGGGTTATGATAACCGTGGGTTCACACTGTCGAAAACATTCACATACGAGGGCTGTTTGATAAGTACCCGTTTTCTAAAGATATTGATATCACCGAAAATATATGTATACGATCGTTTTGGCCCGCCAGTTTTTAAGAGGCGGGAAATTTACAAAAAAACATTATTTTGTTTTTTTATTTTCTCATTTGACAGCGATTCAGTTAAAACGTGAACTATAAATTGTTAAAATGGAAAAAGAAGGAAAAAAGTGTGATGAAATAATAATAATAAGAATAAAAAAGTACTTTTTCATCACGACAATACGCCAGTCCATTCGTCTAGATTTGTGGCGTCTAAATTAACACAGTTATAGAGTTCTATTTTAATAACTTTTAGAAATCATATTTTTTTCGATGGCGTATTGAAGGTTGAATATCGGTGGAGCAAATGTATAGAGTTAAAAGGTGACTATGTAGAAAATAATTGATTTTTTCCCATAAACTGGCACTTATCAAACAGCCCACGTAAAACATATTATCATCTCAGTATTTTCGAAGATAAAAATAGAGAGAAACCTTGTGTCGCTACACGATTTTACGGCAGTGGAAACCCACGGTAATAACACATCATATTTTATAATATTTTGAATTAAAATTGAAGCAAAACATACCACCAACTCTGACGTGATAAAAAAGTGATAAACTCTTTGCAATTCAATTAAAAGAAAAACAATGAGGCCGAGATAAATAGACGTTAACAAGTCATGCCTTAGCCAAATTAAGTGCTTATCGTCTTTATATTATATATAGGACTTTATAAACCGTGCTATCTCCGGCTATTTAAGTATAAAATATGAAATAGTGTTGCGCTAATTTAGCTTTTATCGACATCACTTCTATTTCAAAAAAATAGGTCAGTGTACTCCAATACGAATGCATTAAATATAATAGACGTGCAAAACCAAATGGCTTTGAACACTTATACGCTAGGCGAATAAAAATATAACATTTATAAAACAGATACTATTTTGTAGTAATCTAGGACGCGTTTTACGACTTTAAAAACATTTTTGGTTAATAATGTACTTCATTTATGCTTTTACCGTCATAGAAAAAAAAAGATCAGTCGTTCACTATCAAGAATTACGGTTTTGATAGCAATTTTCTTAACTCGTACGATATAAGAATCAAAAACGGCCGTTACAATAACAAATTATGAGATCTTCAGAATCTGAAGAGTAAACTTATCAATTGTTGATGTATTACTTGTAAAAAAGTTATCTTCAAGTCAATTGTTGTTTGGTAAGTCAATGTAAAATAAAAAAAGATACAATTTACACTTAAAACTAAATAGTTTTCTTAAAATTCAAATAATTAGGTTAATAGTTCCCAATTATCTAAAGTAATTTTCATAGAAGAAATATTAACGACTGTAGAAATTTCAAGTGGTAAAAGAATAACAATGCCACTAAGCAAAATTGTGTGAAAATCATAATGTATGTTATTTAAAATCGCAAACAACGCTTGCCATCTTCACTAAATCCAGCATATGTTAAAAAAATATAACAATTTATATAATTACATTGCTCTTTCTCACTAACGTCGCTTCTGTATACATTTTTGTTTTAATCTTTGCCACCCTCGCGATTTATGATTACATAAACCGCCGTGGGCGCTCTAATCGCAGATGGAACGCTGAAGCTCACTCGTTTGTTTTCATTACGGAATATGAACTCCACTGTCATGCAATTAGATATTATAAATGGGCTAATGGGCTGTTTTATAATCTGGTTTATGGCTTCCATATTTAATTTTAAATGCAACTGGCAATCGTATTATATTTTGGAGAAGTCCTCAAGTCATAATGACCTATTTTTAACACGCTTTTAGTAGGTTGTGTACGTATGTATAATTGTTTGTATGTATTTTGAACCTCTTAAAACCATCGGATTAATTTGGAACGTTGCACACTTATGAATAACCGATGATGAAGCAATACGCGTTATTTAAATAGTTTGTCCCGTTATCTTTACCAGGATCATCAGGAATCGCGATTTTTTTAAAGATTGAGACGCGATAACGCCATCTAGGTATTGAATTTTAAATAACAATGGACATATGTATTGGAATTTAGTAATTTATACATGTATATGAAAGCGATGAAATTATTCATCCTGTCACAATTAGCTAAATGTGCATTATTGATTATTTATTAATATCTTTATTTCCTTTGCAGTATACAATTGTTGGTGTTCTGCACGTTGTTATGCGTGTGCGCGGCGTACTGGGGCCCCGACCTTCCTCCGGGTCCATATTGTGGCAGGACCAGGGAATGCTGCGACGACAGAAGAGACTCTTGTTCCCATCGGATATTGAGTGAGTTAATATTATATTTTAACACATTGTTAGTATGTCCTATGCATGTATCTGTCAATGTAGCGGAAACTTCTGATGTCATTTTTACTGACCATGATGTCAAACTGTTTTGAGAATTTGGTATCATAAGTCGTGGCTGCCATAGTATAGTCCACCCCAGGCAACACGGTATAGTCCTGCGTTGCCGAAACCTTGCGAAAGCACAAGCAATTGTCACCCCTGGGTGTAGAGGCTCAGTGCAGAGGGTTCCGGTGTGTTTTTTGGAGATGCCGGAACCCCCTCACATCTTACTATAGGATGGCCACCGAGATGCCTTTAGTGGGTAAAATCTCACATAATCTTGTCTTTACCCCAAAATAAACAGAAGGTATTTATATTAAATGTTATTTTAATACAAATATCTGTCCAACAGACACGTTATGCTACTGCGATCAGTTCTGCAATCGAACACGCGCCCACGACGATTGCTGCCCGGACTATGAGCCCGTGTGTTTGGGCACCTCCCCCGGTAACCTGCTGCTGCCGTGCCAGCACAACGGTAACAGCTACTTACCCGAACAGACCAGGACAGAAGACTGCAATTTATGGTGAGTCTAATGCAACTTTTTCTCGCACAGCTACCTTTTGCGATTACATCTGTATTTTCAATATTTCTTTATAGAATAGAGCGTACACCTTATATAGACAGACATTACAATGGAAAGTAATAATGTCTAATCATTATGGAGGATTTCACTTAATTGAGTCACATAGAGGTCAAGGTCCCTTCTAATAGTTTGTCTGTTTCGCTAGAGTAGCGATTACGTATACTCTATGATTTTCACCAGCAAAGGTTACAAAACTCGCAGAATAAGTCGAATTATCTATGGGCAAGGTATATCTAAATAATTAATTAATATATCTTTCTATGGACTGACAAACACCGTTCTTTCCGTATTTGTTTTTCTAATTAAACATCGGAGATAAGGAAAGACATTGTTCTTATAATTGTCTATTTATTTTTCTTGTGGTTATCTTAGTTTTACCTACTTTCATATAAAAGTGTTACAGTATTTTATTATGGCTTAATAAAATGGGGCCGTATGGGGTTGCACGAATACTGACGTCTCAAATCGTGTCTTACATACGTCTAACGAAGGATGTGTTCAAAAATAATGTGATATCCATACATATAGTAAAAATGGTCGCTGTCTGTACATGGAAGATATTTGAGAAAAACCATTATTAGAGGCCTTCATAAACGCAATAAAACCCAAAACAATGATGATTAGAATCTGTGCGTTTGTTACCGCTAATTTCAGAAACGGCTCAACCAATTTGAGTGCGGTTTTCACTAATTTGTTGTGGTAAGCTTCACTTAACATTTAGTGTTTGTTTTATCTCAATCGGTTAATAAATAAAAAGTTATAAGAATTTAACTGCGCTACGGCCATATTGTGTCGATCCCACATACGCGAGAAAAGGGCAGGGA
>JWHW01031800.1:161266-173300 GCA_000931545.1 Papilio glaucus | reverse complement strand
CCGCCTATCCCTTTGAATTACGGGTTTGTGTGTTTTTTATGTATTAATATTTATGTAAAACTTAAATGATACATATGTATAAAGAGTTATTGGATTAAACTGTATATTGATAAGTACCGCGGCAACCCTATAATAAAGCAAAACAATTACACATGAGTGACATCCCTAACTTACATGTCGTGTAGTACCTATTTATCAATTAATACCGTGCAATGCTGAATAAAGGTTGATAAAGATGATTACAAAAGAATGCGGAGAGCAATTAACATTGTTTACAATATATCTTAACAAGGTTCATAAACTAATAATAGGTTAACCTTGATCTTTGCTTCCCGCCACTTTTACTTATTTTTTTTAATTAATGACGGGACAAAGGCACATCAATGCGTTCTTTTTGTCGAGGTTTAAAACCATCGGTCACTTGTTAAAGGACTGGTTTGAGACGTCCATGCATTTTGTGTTGTGTGACTTAAAGTTTTAAAGTATGTCAAAGAAAATAAATATGGTTCATGCAGTTTTTGGAATGCGTTATTTTTGTTATTTATTTTGATGCTGCGTTGCTAGCGTATCTAGAACTTACGCAACAGTCGTAGTAAGCCATGGGACATTTAAAATAACATTCTACATGATAGAAAAGATCAAAAAAACAGGAATTGAGTTATGGTTTTTAAGGACTCCTTCCTTATAACTGCAGAAGTATCATCACAGCAAATGTAAGAGATGCGGATGCACTTTATTAATTCTGGTCGTTATTACTAATCATTTATCGAAAAGAATTCAAACACAGAATAAGCGATCGTTGCCAGCTACTCCAACCATTCATTTAAGACCCCGTCGCCTCCTGAATCAACCATTTAACCCAAGACCGTGGCTTAGACTATTAATATAACATGCACAAGGCAATTACATAACTTGTTATGCCTCTTTGAGGTCTCGCATCACTAATGACTGTCCTTTGAGACGTCAATCATTCGGTCTCGGACCTCGAATGACATCAGATGTCTGTATTACGAAGCTACCGTTTGTTTATTCAACTGGTAACCACCGCGAATTTGCATGATTGAATTTATATTTAAAGTTATATTTATTGTTTTGTACTTTTGTTCTTGGGACGTTTATTCGATGGCTACGGAGCTCATGCTGGTTGGCGAATGATAAAAGGATTTTTAATCGAATGGATTGGAGTACAGGATGAGCTTGTTGTTAATTGGAAATTATATGTGGGAAGTATTATAAACCGGGATGTGGTCTCCGGGATCGCAACCAGTATGCATCGGACAGATGATCCCATAGAACCGCATACAATTGCTGCCGCTGAGTTTCGTCTTATTACAACACGACAAAGTTCCAAATTCCTTCCACATCACCTTGATGGTTGGCATTCCACTACCGCACGGTTTTCGCATAACGTCCTGCCTCGTACAACCGCTTCGTGAAATGATCTGTCTCCAGCGGTATTTAAAACCCAATGCGACTTAGTGTCCTTCAAGTAAAGAGCGTCCTCCTACCTTAAAGGCCGGTCAGTTCATGTACAGTTCCTCTGACATTGAGGATGTTCTTGGGCGACGGTGATCACTTCACATTAGGCAACCTATATACTAAGAGTCACACTAGGCTATACTAACAGAACATTTTAATGGAAACGACTAAAATGTGCTACATAATAAAATCGAAATATTAAGGACCTTATATACATTCTTTATACATCTGTAAGTACGTCCCAGACCGATAGCTGCTAAATCCAGCAACTAGGCCCCTAGGTTACATTAGGGACCTGGAATTTTTTACTTTTAGCTCAAGGTCACTCGGATCGCGAGCCCTGTATCAGATGAAGCTGTAAGAACCGTCAATAAGGTTACCAGCAACGACATCTCCGAAAATTAGTAAGTACGTATGTACATTTATATACGTACTATTTATACGATTACTGTAAACTTAAACACACCTTAAAATCCCAAGTCGTCTGGACGTTGCACAATACTAAATCCAAATGCTACGAATTCTAACACGTAGACATTAGCCAATCCACCAATGTAACTTCAAAATAAACCTTATATTTATATAATCAAGATACATTTTGCTTAATTAAACTAATAGTTACAATTTCTTGCAGTGAATGCGTGAAGGACCCGATCACCATGAACACCGACTGGCACTGTGAAGATGACCCATGCATGATGAGCAACACAGTGGTCGAAGGGGTCAACCGAGGGGGGTCCAGTTGGAGAGCGTACAACTATCCCGAGTTCCGCAACAAGAAACTTAAAGATGGTCTCGTGTACAAACTTGGTAAGAATAAAAAAAATATATTTCTTCAGGCAAAATCTGAGAGATGAGAAAAACAAAAAAAAAATGCATATTATCTAGATGTATTTAGAACCTAAATCACAATAAAACGTTATAACAATTGCTTTGTCAAGATTTGCGGACTTTTATGTAGGCATTCTTGCGTCCAGGCGCAAAGTGGCTAGCCTCTCGGTGTTTTACTGGCCAGGAAGTGGCACCAGCATTATACGATTGAATTCCCCCATGTCCATTCCCTCGAGATACCTAAGAACTATCACATAAAAATATATTTAATTATAATCTCTACTCAAATTCATTATAAATTATATATGCACAAATAGTTATGCATTATCGTGCAGTAAGCAAATATGTATATTACTGAAACGTTTAAAACTTACTCATTAAAAATGAATAAAAATGTTTTTGCAAAATGTACAAAAACTTTATCCATACTTTATAACTCGTAATAAAGTTAACACTTGATAAAAAAACTGACATTCAATAAAGTATTTTTAAATACTTCATCCAAAAGAAAAAAAAATCAATGCGACAAAAAGTATCGAATTTTTTTGCTACTGGCAACTTATATCATTTGCAACGGTAAATCATAAATGCTTTTGCTTTGCCAAACTACCGAGTCGGTTTCCCGCCACAAAGTTAAGCCGCTATTTTAGATATGCTATCACAGATTAGATCTTAATTATTATAAAGCATTTAAAGCTATTAATATCGTTATTAAGTGTTATCTTTACGACTTGAATCTTTGCAGTGGGTATTAAGGAATCTGTATCAAGCATTGTAAGTCAATACATTACGCAGTTTATTGGGACAAATAAAGCAATTGACCTCCTTACATATACATTCCAATACAAGAAATTTGTCGTCCATTAAACTATAAGTTGATTAAAAAAAATCAATATAAAATAGTCAAAGCAACTATAACTAAAGAGAAAATAATTAATAAAACCTGTTCAACAGTAAAAGTTTCATTACATATAGTACATACATACATTTCTACGACATTTTAATACCTAGATGGTGTTATTCACAATCTTAAAAAAACTAGAAAATCGTTAAGATTCTGGTAAAGATATAAAACTATTTCAATTATAGCATTATCATAGGTCCTTGATAAGTGTGCAACGTTTAAAATTAATTCGACGTTCATACAAAAAATATACATACACATCAAGCTAATAAAAGAGTGTTTTGTAAAAATCGCGTGTAGTAAATACATAATAACAAGTTCATAATAACTATTAGGCTGTCAATCGTCGTAATACTCGTGCACATCAAAATCTGACTCCGATGACGTCACTGCAGCATTATTGTGCAAAAAGTGTTTGTCTTGAAGTAATCTCATAAGGCTAAAGGTATATTGTTTTGTCGCTTGTTATAAAAACGATGACGACATGAAAAGATATCACTTTATTTTGAACGCATAGTCTATGTTTCACCGCAAGTAAGAATTCAAATTGATTCTATTTGTATAATACAATATAGTTTAGTTTGTAGTAGTGCTCTCAATAGCCATTTAAAATAAACGAAAGTAACACCTTTGTTAATCGCTTTCGCTTGCATCTGGTTCACTTTCGCCCGTCGCTCGGCTATTGTGTACACCTTCTATCGTATTAAGATTTGTATACTCTTTAAGTATACAAATATTCTATGCTAGTGATAGTAGTGGTGATCTAAATATGCCCATAATTCATAGAAATTGTTTCTTTTAAACACTTCATTTTAATTAGTGCATTTGTAACCCTTAATATATAAAATATGTAATATATATAACTTATGTAATATATAAAACTTAAGCGTTCTCCCCTTTGGCTTCACAGAAAGTTTAAATATGCCAAATCTCACAATATTCCCAAAAATGTTCCCGAATGTACCTTCACGAATCAATAGCTCGAATATAATCGAATTCATAGAATAGACGATACCAACAGTATAAAGAGAAATGATTTGTTTGTTTGTAAACATAAACTGTAAAAAAAACGATTTTAATATTTATAAATAATAAAATAGATTTTATTACTCAAAAAGAGAGTTACATAATAATAGAGAGGAAGAAAAAAAACAAAACAAAATTAGGTAGGGTAAGGCTCAGCTGATACTACTTCCAGTTTGACACTGCAAGTCGCTATGAGCTCCGATTTTCAGCCACGTTCTTACTGTGACCAAGATCGAGAAAAAATTACAGGGTGTTAGTCAGTAGTGCAGACATCGCATTTGTGTTATGTGTGAGTACTTTCGATTTATGTCATCACTTGAAAGCTATATTACTCAGAACTAAAATAAATGTTTTTTTCATCATTTAGTCGTATTACAAACGTCCTAGGGAGAGACAGGGGAATGAAATAAAGTAATAGATAAATTAATTAATCCACGCACGGGTGCGTATCATTTAACCGTTTATTCGTAGTCACTCACATAAAAATATTCTTTAATGGAGTTTCCTCTATCACCTTTCGGTACTTTTAATGTAAGATTACTGTTTGTCTTTGAATTAAGAATTGCGCTCGAGTTTCGTGGTATCAGATTTTATTACCTTAATGTTTGCGATGGAATTGACCCACTGTCTTAGTTCCCTGATAATAACTACGTATTGCACAAAAATATGTCGAGGTTATTGTTATTCGTACATTCAACAATAGCTACGAAACTATTTTTGGTCTCCGTTCTTCCTGCTTACTACGCTATCCAGATCTTGGTACTCTAGAGCGAGGGTTTCTTAGTAAACTTAGTAAGTAAACGAAACATCCATAAAAGGACCTTATTTTTTTTCCTATAGTAGCAAAGGCTTTCTTAGAACGTATTGTTTTCAGGAACTCCTAATCGGATTTAAAAAAATATTTGCATTTGACGAGCCAATAATTAAAGGAAGGTTACAGGATATTTAACTTTTCACCGGTTGAGCCGACCCATTCATGTAAACGTTAATGCTGGAGGTCTACCACTGTTTTGAACGTACATGAGTCCAAAACGTCCAAAATCAAACAAGTGTAAATAAGGTCCAAAATTAAAAATCACAGTCAAGAAATTTAATTTAATTCAGACTTAAAACTACGTGTGATTGACGATAATTGCACTTAGTTAAGAATTAAGGGCATTTGATTGAGAGGCCCAAGTTCGATTGCAATTAAATGTTCGCGATACACTTTCGTTTCAATAATTTGTCTTATTACAATTACGAAACGCGCCGGACGTTTTTATTGTCGGCCATATTGATCCTAATGACGTGAAAGTTTGCTCAGTCTTATTATTTAAAGGTTTTGTGCATATCTTTCTTTCTTTAACGTTAAACACAATGGAATTTAATTTGCATGAAGTAAAAGCAAGCTTTCTTGTCTGCCTCATGGAGTAATCAGCTGCGGAAGCCTCTATATCAAAAATGCATTCTGCAACAACAAAAAAATTTGACAGCCTGTAATGGCAAAAAGATGGGGAGTAGATGAAATGAGTGAACGAACCTCCTTGTGTCATTGGGGCAAAAAGAGATTGGTAGAAAAAGAAACCTGCAGCTCACCGCACCGCACTCATCAAATGAATTGCAGAAGTATAAATCATCACATATTCTTCACACCAGGAAAGAAGCACGTTTATGGGAAGTTATAGGCAGTTAAACTGTTAGTTTTATTTGTGTCCTCAGAATAAATAATAAATTGTTTGTAGGTACATTCCCTCTGAACGCGGAGACAAGGCGCATGGGCCCGCTGCGGTATGACAAGGACATCCCCTACCCCTCGCAGTTCGACGCCAGGACCAGATGGCCCGGATTCATCTCACCCATCGTCGACCAAGGCTGGTGTGGCTCAGATTGGGCGGTCTCCCTCGCTGGTGTTGCTTCTGACAGGTATGCCTTATTCATAATAATTGTATACGTACACAGAAAATTGAACTTTTTCCACTATTAATCTCTTTAAAAAGAGTAGAGTAGTAAAAGATTACTTAGGCCCGCATCCCAAATGGATTGGCAAAGATTACGTATTTCCTTTTGCCGTTCCTAGTATCTTTCGTTTTTTATATCCATACATTTAAGTATACATGCTTGTCGGTTACGAGTACTTTTAATATCTCATACACATTCTACCTTTATAACATGTCAACAATGTGATCGATATTAACGTCCCGGAAGTCCTTTTTCAACAATTGACATCAGTAGATCGATTACAATTATCTTTATAGCAATTAGTATACGTTTGTCTCGTTATTATTAAAAAAAATCGAAAGGTGAAGAATGTGTACATTGTTATAATTTTTTTAAGTTAATATTTGCTAGACTTAACGCGCCATTCAAAATTTAAGTACAGATAAATAAAGCAACTTTCCAGACAGATGTTCATTCCAAAGGATATAAAATAAATTAAAAAGAAACAACAGCGAAGTAAAAGTAGTCCTTGACGTCTGGCGCCAATTCAATCGTTTTAACATTCAAAAACGACGTGTGAAAGTGCCTTAAACGTACCAGTTAGGGCGCGTGTACATTGAAGCTTTCGTTATTAAATTTTAATCTCAATTTAAAAAAAAAATGTAAATCTCCATATAAGTAGAACAAAAAGCAGTTATTACTACAGTTTTTTTGGAACAATCAAAACACTGCATACATATAGTCCCTTGCCTCGTCTGTCTGAACGTGATCAAATCGAAAGCTCCTAAACGGATTTTCATATATTTCTTTTTTATTTTCAATAGAGGAAGTGATTCATGAGGAAGTTATAGATATATAATTCTTTAGGGTCTATTGTAAATTGACTAAAATACGAAAAATATGTTGGCTCTGATGGTGGCTAACTGGTGCCAAGACAACCAAAGCTTCCTATATATATCCTACTTTAAGACACGTTCGGGGTTTATGCTAAGTGTTTTAAGGCCGGCAAAACATCCGATACTCTTGATAGTTGGAGATGTTGATGGACAAACAAAAAAAAACAATAAAATTACTCTTGCTCAGTGAGAACGCACCTTAAACCGAAAAGAATAATATATTTGGCGCTGATATAAAGAATTCCGACAGGGTCTATATCGCCGCTGTAGATCGCGGGCAGTAAAGCTGTGGGACAGACAGACATAAACAATGTGCAACGAAACGTATGAACCGAGATGAAGTCAGATAAGATTCGAGCGATGACTCATTTTCATTTCGACAGTGTTTTTTATTTTATTTTAATTAAAACTTCACTCTCAATTTACCGGCAGGATCGAAGATTATATATTGGAGATGTGACGTAACAATAATTTGGATCCCAAATATTATTTATCATTTTACTAAATCAACTAATGGGCATTCAGGAATTAGTCTATATAAAAGTTATCGACTAGTGATCATTATCCATTACATCACCATTATACATGCTCTGTCAATATTAATATTTGTGTTATAATAAATATTTATTATTAATCACGATAAGCAAAATATTTTCTGTGTGCGTTTCTATTTCAACAATTTATATACAAAAGAATTGAACTTATCCATCTAATTACATGCGGAAATCTAAACGATAACATACCGTAACTTGAAACAAACGATCTGTCAACTGGTCAAACGTAACAGATGTTGTATATTACTGTGGCACAAAACTAACACCGGTATTTTAACATGAGATCGTGCTACAAGACCTATAGAAATGAAACTTACAAAGCTCTCGTAACACGATCTTGGCGCGTGCAAGAACTAAGAACCTTCACCGGTGCAAAAAGCTCGAGAACACACTCGAGCTAAAATTAAACCGTGAAGCGCTGTAGCCGCTTGAAAAGCGCTCTCTTGTACACAAAGCCACGTCCGGATTAAGCAGGCATTGTTAAGTGGACTGTTTATACATCTTGCATTAAATTTAGACATAAGAAACTGCCCAGTCGAGTTTGAATTATATCGGATGTCGGAAACGCCCCGTTGCCCTTTTGTACTTTGTTTATACCTACTGTGAAATTCGACTAACGGCTGATATGATCGATCTATGGCAGAAAAGTTTTAAGAAATTTGTTATATAGGTCTTTTACTTCAAATTTGGACTTTTAAAAATACATTTCAGTATTTTACAAAACTGCAGCCAAAACAGTAGAACGGTAGGCCATACTGTATAGCAGTATGGACTAACGGTTCTACTATGCCCACTTTGTATAACGACAAAAAAGGGCCAGGGAGATGATGAATTTCAGCATTTTACATATCAAATTGGAATGTTTCATTTTCAGTTACACAAAAAACCCAATTTGATTTGCAAAAGTTCAAATTTGAAGTTAAAAACCTATATTAAAGACATTTTGATTTACAAACATAATAAACAAATGAGAAAAGTATGATAAAAAAGAAAATAGAGACTACATTAAATACGATCAGATCAATAAGCTGGCATCTTAATTTGAGGAGTATCATTGTTATTCTTTTAATTTATTTTATTAATTTGTTCATTCTACAACAAAAAGAACAGCCAACGAAGACGCACGTGAAGGAAGCGAAAGTTGTGTGGCAAAATTTAAGGATGGTAAGCTTCTTAAGTTTCTCTTTGACCTTTGTATCAGCTGTTCCGAGCGCTGTCTGTGATAACAATACTGTACGACTGATTATCAGACATATACTTATGTTCAACATGTTTTCCAGGTTCGCCATCCAGTCTAATGGTGCTGAGAACATGGTGCTGAGTCCTCAGACTCTGCTTTCCTGCAACGTGAGGGCGCAACGCGGCTGCTACGGTGGACATATCGACGTGGCATGGAACTTCGCTAGAGGTCATGGGTAAGTTACATTACTAACAAATGTAGATACGTTAAACTCGTAACAAAGTTTGTCTGTCAGTGCAACGTAGTTTGGAAAATGTTAGGAAATTAATTTCTCGCGATAATTAGTCACTCAAATTTTTTCTACTATATCAACAAATCGAATATTTTCTATTTGTTATAAGTTTCTAATTGGATAATTTTAATGATAACTTTATAAGAACTTTTTTTATCTTCCGAAACTAAGTGGTGTTACAATTGGTTCAGAACTGGCCTATTATATTTTGATGACTATAGTAATGGTGCTACATTCAAAAATGCTAACTATAGGTTAGTTGACGAGAAGTGCTTCCCGTACAAGGCATCGGTGACTCGATGCCCCTTCAGGCCCCGTGGCAGCCTAATCGAGGACGGCTGCGTGCCGCTGGTCAAGCGACGCACCTCCAGATACAAGGTCGGACCTCCAGCCAAGCTCAGCCAGGAGAAGGACATCATGTATGACATCATGGAGTCGGGGCCAGTACAGGGTAAGAATCAAAAACAATATACATGATATTGCCCAGTAAATATAAATCCCATATAGAGAATAAATTACATCGCTCATTCCATCATCTAGAAGTCTTATTATTTTTGCGACAAATTTTTGTTTTAAATCCATTCGTAGATCAAATCTGACATAGATTTAATGTTAACATTCATTAAAATTTGATCAGTAATTCTTATGTGATCAACGGAATACTGTATTATTTTATTTATATAACTAGCGACACGTCCCGGCTTCGCTCGGGTAGTTGCTTCATGCAAAAGTTCATCCTCCACTTAAGGTAATTGCGCCAACTGTCAATCTACTGACAGGTATGCCTAAAGCGCTAAGGTAACCCACATTAGAAATGTTAAAACTTAAAAAAAACTTAATGACCGTATAATTAAGTTTTTTTTTAATTTTTAGCCTTCTCCGGACCTCGGTCTTAAGGTTCACGCGTGATGCCGTGACCAAGAGGAATAAGGATTCATTTTTATATTTATAGATTAAATATTTCACTAATTGAATTGTCTTGTCATTTGAATTGAATTGTTTGACATCTTATCGATTTACACACAATTTATCGGAAAACACAACATAAAATGTTATCTAGCATTGCGAATGCTTGCGGAATTCTCACGACGATAACACAACCTGAAGTCAACGTTGCTTCAACTAAAAAATGAATAGTTGATAATTATTAGCCAAAAGAAATTTGATCGTCCCTTATATATATAATATATGCAGATGTGCGCTAGTAATTTAAACTTGGTATCTGCTACACAACAACCAAAACGAATACAACAAAAAGCCATATTTATGGAGACATCATAAGAAACATATTTAACGCCACCATAAAAGATATGCTAATACGACCGCATTCTGATAATAGCAGAAACCATTATATGTATTGCGTCAGAGTCATAAGCACTAGGAATGACACAAATGATATGACGGAATCATATATGAGCGCCGACATGACATTGACACATAGCTTTATACTGCGCCGCGGATAGGGTTACCAAGCGATACGAAATGTCCAGGACAAATCTTTAGCGTCTTTTGTAGTGTCAAGGTAGTACCATCTTTAACGAAAAGAAATGAACTAGATTTTCATTTAGCACTCTTTTCTAAGTGAATACTTCGTTAACCGCATTAGACGATATTTAATAGGAGAAAATGTAATTGGTTCGCATGAACAACATGCTTAACGTGCGTCAGCAACATGCGTATTTGAATTTGGAAAAGTTATATTTACAGTATTTTTGAACTATTGTCGCTGTTTAGAGTTTTCACTTCTGTCGGCAGTACTTATGACTCCCTGTGTTTTTTTATATATTTTATATGTGTCTCTTTCTATGTTATACCTTTCTTCTTCCTCGTGTAACGGAATGTGTCAAAACGTGACGAATCTTAAACATTTTACACTCGCTTCTCGTCTTAACGAATTCACACCAAAGAAAAATCACGAGAATCGCGCAATTAAATGGACCTCAAAGTAGAGTTTTGATACAGTAGCGTAAGTAGGATATAAACTCAATTAATTAATATATAAAAATGATTTGTAATAATGGATTGAAAAATAAAAACGGATGTCGAACCTACACGAAAGAATTAAATTTAAATTACACGAATTCCGTTTGAATTTGTATGCGATTGTTACAAAATAACATTGTTACAACATAAACGTTACTAATACAATGAGAATTGAATTAACTATACGCTCATAAATATATAATCGCCATCATAAATATAACTTTGTATTGATCATAAAAGGTATAGTGATGTATATCTTTACAAATTCACTTACTTATAAAAAACGACCAAAAACTTTATATCTTTTTCTGCACTTTGGTACCAATGGTATGTGTGGGTGGTTGGTAATAATAATAAGAATAACGCCGCACGCCGCATGCCGCAGGTCGTGGGTTCGATTCACACTCAGGACAGACATTTGCATGTCTCTTCGTCCTGAGTCTGGGTATCTATTTAAGTATGTGTTTATGAAAGAAAAGTAGTATGTAGTAGTACAGCACTAGCTCTTCTTAGTTTGTGACCAGAAGGTCGTGTGTGAATAACGTACCAGAATATTATTTATTATATAAACTGTACCTAGGATTTCTTTAAAACAAAATACGCACAACACTGTAATGTTCCTCCTCCTAAGACGTAGTGATAGATGGTACCGGATAGGCCCGGAGTTCTCTCTGATGAGGTATCAGAGAGAACTCAGATAAGTATTGCACCCACTGGACCCCGGGGCGTTCAAACCATCGAAATTGATATTTTTTCCTTTTTACCTTGCTAAAATATCAGGAGGGCCCAGCATTATAAAATGGTAACAGTGGTAGAGCCCGCAACAACAACATCTGTTGCACGAATGGGCCGGCTCGACCGGTGAAATACCACGACCTCAGGCGTGAAGCAGAAGTACTCTGCGTTTCGTCTGATGAGTGAGGTGCCGGAGGCCTAATTTCAGTCCTTTTCCTCTTCCCACCCTTTCCTCAT
>JWHW01031800.1:113066-146277 GCA_000931545.1 Papilio glaucus | reverse complement strand
AAAGATTAACCCACGTATATAAACCTAAAGAACAATGAGAAGTTACAGTTGTAATTCTTCAAAAAGTTCTACTGTAGTTTTAACTGTTTTTCCTATATAAAATATGTTGACTCGTAACAGATTTCCCGGGCAATGTTCCGTCGCAGTCGCAGCACCAGGGCAGCCCCGTGCCACAGATCCATCCGCAGCAGCTCATGCATCAGGTACAATTGTGTATAACAATTTTATAAATGGTATCTCTTTTTTTATTTATGGCAAACGAGTAAGCAGTTCTGTCCTGGTGTTAAGTGACTACCAATAATCAAATAACGAGTTGGACTATCTATAATTTCTATGGTTGTATTTTACAACAGTGGCAGAGTCGGCAACGACATCTTTTGCACGAATGCGCCGGCACGACCAGTGAAAGAAGATAGGCGTGAAGTAGAAGTATTTTTGCGTTTTGTCTCATGAGTAAGGTCTAATTGTAAGTGACCTGAGGCCTAATTCTGACAAACTTCTCGTTTATATCATTTCGTAATAAGGAAAGGATGGTATGGAAAAGAGGATTTAACGGAGGAGGGGATGGATATCGAAAGGAAATCTTATCTGTCCATTCCTTTGTGTCCATAAAAGGTAACAGACTAAAAAAATATCAGTTGATTTTATGTGTTCATTGTGATTCATTTGGCGTTAAGTTTGTGTGTACTATTTTCTGCTAAATATTTCTGTAAACCAGGTACACCGCAACGCCAATGTGAACCAGCCACACGGACCGTCGCCGCCGCACCAGGCCATACAGACACAGCAGCAGCATTCACAACAGGTTAGTGTTGACTTCACTTAATTACGAATGAGCTATAAATTACTAAATCGTAAGCACAAAAACAATTAGTGGTATATGGAATTTTAACACCTAATATTTATTTAAGTAACTAGTGATAGTCTAGAACAGGAGTCTGTGGACCACAGTCTATCTCGAGCCCAGACGGTAATAACTAAGACTACTATAACTAGGATTAATTAAGCAAATAAAGTATTTTCAACTTACAACTAGATGGCGTTTTTCTAAATCTTGAAAATGAGGTTACTTCTTTTTACTGGTGAGAACGATGTGATGCAGAATGTTAGCAGCGGTAGGTGGTGATGGCGTTAAAGATCAGTCCCTTGAAACCTACTTTTTTGTATGTTCATTTAAATGTATTCTAACAATTTATCAATTCACAGGTGAGACTTGGTATACTGGATCAACCGCCGCAAATGGTCTCCCACCCGCACCACTCTATGCACAACATACCTCCACAACATTCTATAGGTGAGCGTTGAATAAAGCATTCAGGTCATGTTATTTGTCCGTTGAGGACATATGCGGTCATGTTTTGGATTTGATTTCAGGACAAATACCGCCAGCGCAAGGATACGCGCCGCCCGCCATGATGCCCGCTCAATACATGCAGGTACGCACATGTCCAGACATAAACGGACACGCACTGATACACAGACGAATTTGTAACAATTTGCATGAAAACCATTGGTTAAAATATCGTGCATAAACGCTTCCAAATACAAAAAAAAACAAAAGGCTTTGCTTCTATACTAGATTCTACACATAGAACGCAGAAGACAAATTCTCCTCAGCATCTGTCTGAACGCTTTAAACTCAAAAACTATCAATTGAAGTTTTAAATAGTTTTACTAATTAACAGAATGACTGATGAGGAAGATTTAGTTATATTATCATGGATTAGTGTATATTGGCTGTCATATAACGATGTTCGTTGGTAAATTAACCACAAGCTGGAACAGAAGAAAAAAGTGGGCGTATTTGACAGGCACCATTAAAAATATAAGTAAGTATAAGAAGAAAGTTTTGAGGGGAACCCATCAATTTCTAAGTGTGAGATAGAGAGGGAGAGGAAAGGGGGAGAGAGGTAATAGCGACGATTTTTATCCATACTAAAAGAGTTTGTTTGTTGATGAAACTTTGAAAAAAGTCGACTTGAAGTAATAGCTTAATATGTTATATGCTTAATAATATGTTTTGTTTCATAAATATTTTTTATATATAGCAAAGCGGTAGCGGTGCGGTGTTCGGCGGCGCGCCCCTGTACGCGCAGCCACCGGCCACGTACCCCCACCAGATGTATCAACATCACAACTACGTATGTATGATTGACACCGAAATAAGCACACACCATTTATATAACTAGCCCTATTATCATATGTTTGTAAGCCTCGAAAGTTTTCCTTTTTGGACATCAAAATTGTTTTCATTGGTATCCGGAACCCACTTAAAACTACTTTCCGAAAACCTGTCTAGAGTACGGATTGCGAATCGTAAGATAATGAATTCGAATCTATCATAAGACTATTGTTGAGACCTGTCTCCTAGGACATGCTTGTTGTAAGTTTAACCGCTTACAATTACATTGGTTAAAAATGATGTAAGAAAATTGATAAATTTACAAATTTGTATTGTCTTAAATGTAAAAAAATCAATAAATATTTTCAGTGGAGCAGATGGCAGCAGGTGTTAGCTAGCTATACAGCGATTAGATTAGGGAAATGCAAAAATCATTAAAGAACACTGATGTTAATACATCTATATGTTATATGGGCAAAGGAAAGGATATATAAGAAAAAAATATAAAAGGAATGATACCTCCACCAGTACCGGAAGAAATGTTTGATGAAAGGTACTGGAGCAGGAGAAGCATAAAAAACCTATTTCACGCCTTTCTTCTGTGAGATTGTGGATTCTCACTCGATATATTCATTTTTATTTTATTATCATAGGAAAAGTAACGAAAACATAAAGCTCTTATACACTATGTAAGGGTTAATAAAAAGTTTGGGTAAAATGGGCTGATTATAATAATCTAAAGCAAGGAAAACTAACTTACACAAGAAAAGACAAAACAAAATGAACGAAACGCTGATGTTTTCTTATCCTTGTTTCTGCTGTCATGATTCATCAAGTCATTAAACTTTGTTGCGTCACTGTGTCAGACTCAAGCGGGCGGCGTGACGTACTACAACTGCGCGGAGCAGGAGCAGCCGCCCCCGCAGCCCCTGCGGGCACAGCGCCGCCCCACCGCCGCTATACCCATCGTGCGCCCTGCGGCGCCCGAAAGGTAATTGTTTTCATTTAAAGAAAGAAAAAATTAATTCCTTTGAATAGTAATCGAAAATTGTTGCACAACATTACGAATTAAATTACGATCAAACGATAACGCTCAACATTGGTTGTGGGGTCTACAACACAGATTCAGTGTTGCCCTATCGGTATTGTACGAACATATTATTCCGTACAAATAACATAAAACAAGTACAGTCAATCCCACAAATAAAAGTAAAAAATCAACACAGGGCAGACACGACGAGCGGGTGGTAAGTTTTCCTTCCAAGTTTTTAATTGGCTAACAGACGGAAATAGTATTTAATAATTTTTTTGGCCCTAAAACTTCAAACGATACAACTATACTCGAAAATACTGTGGCCCCGAGGCTTCTCCCGGCGCGGTTTAAGTTAAACAAAATCCGATTACCGATTTCTACAGAATTAGAGTATTTCGTAATAGCTTTGAAAGGTGAACCGGAAACCGTGATGTTAAACAGCTTAAAGCTTTTCTTTGTATAATAGAAGGTGACAAGCAGTCCATTCGACATCAAGCGACTGCAACAAACTAAAGTGGCAGATGCGTTGCCTGCCTTTAATGGACAGAGGAGGGATCAAGAGAAAAAAAGAGTAGGATTAGGCCTCCAGCATCTCACTCATCAGACGACACGCAAGATTAGTGAGCGAAAACGACGACGAACGACGGCTTATTTAGTTTAAAAAAAAGTACACGATCCTCCTTTCAATGGTCAGATGCGCAATAAGCGCGTTGCGCACCTGCTCTTTTTGGACCCATTAAACGATAGGAGTGTCGACCCGTTTTTGTTATTATACTGTAAGATTTACAAACATAAAGTATATACATTGAAAACTTTGGTTTTCAGGCCGCCTAATTCAACAGAGAAGGACAATATAGACAGAATCGTGGAGAATATGTTCGTAAGAAAACCCTGGCCCGCGCACGGCGCCGGTGAGTAAACAATTCAGACAAATTTTAACTAATGATTTTATCTGGAAGAAGGACTAACGTGCAAGCTGGTCGCCTGATATTAATTGACCTCTACCCACAGGCATTTATAACAAGTTAATGGCTTGCAGATGCGTTGTCTACTTTGAAAGGACAAAGTAGAGGATCCGTCTAATCCTTATCCCCGTTCCATCCTATTCTAAGGGGAAGAGATTTCTTATATTTGAGCGAATGCTATACATAGGAATATAACTGATTTTACGAATTTTATCGCGTTTAGTTTAGGGTTTTGCTCCCGACGTTTCTAGTACCCTACAGCGCTCGTGGTTCAATGCAATTGAATTTCTTATTTATGGCTCTCCCTTAGCGAATTGGTCACTCGTGGTTACGGTGAGGAGTGAGGTGTCTGACGTTCCGATGTCGAAGATGTTAGCGAAGTACCCTCTTATTTTTAATTATTGATTTTGCTCCGATATGCAGAATGAGCTTACAGTATCTTGAGATCTTGTATGCTTGGTTTGGAACATAATTTTATTAATCACGGGATAACAGGACGTCATACACCTCAGTTCCCTCAATAACCATGAGCACTGTAAAGTACTCGAAACGTCGGAAACAAAAATTTGAATTAAACTCGATAAAATCCGTTAAATCAGTTCTACTCCAAATTGTAACTAGCTCAGTTATTTTAGTTGTCGTTGCCATAATGTTATCTTGTTATCCACCTACCGGTTTACTTTTCATTCCACTTATTAAGTTCCAAATGTGACAGGATATTGATTTCAGAAGGTACGAAAAAACCGGATCGCTATTTTTTTAAAGCCAAATCGACTATGTGCGCAGTGGGCTTTATCAACAATGAACTATTTAATAAAAAATAAATCTATATTGAATCTGTCAAATAACCTAGTTCATTTGTTTGACAATCAAGTTACTGTTCTCCAAAATTCAGTAATGATATTGATCTGAGCTATACGTTAAAAATTAAATTGACGAGGTCACGGGAGGTCAACATTTATGATATTTATAAAATCAGTTTGTATAAATATCAGAATTCTTGACCTTTTTTACGCGTTTCTCAGGCTTTGATACTTTACTTGACATCCCTTTCATTTTAACCCACTTACTTTTTATTCGTAAGCCCGGTGTAATTGTAGATGCCTCCTCGAGGCAAACAGTCTTTTTTATGTTTAATATGACTAACCTTTTATTTCTCTCACAAAGATTTGCTTTGGGCGAAGCTTCAACACGCGTATAAAATGCGCCTTTGGCTCAACTCTAGATTCCATCAGAAGATGTAAATAGTTCGAGAAAAAAAACACAATGTCAACTTTTACACGACCAAGGAGAATCGGTTTTTAAGTTTGAATTTTATTTTCTGTATGTCCGTTATATTATTTGATTTGTTAAAACGTATTTATTTATTTAAATGTAGACTTGCTGTTATGAGTAATCTAATATTTGATATTGTGTTTAATATACACAGATGCACAGTTGTAGCTTTTCTAAAAACATTATCATATCTGTATGTACTTATATATTATTAGCAGATTAATTAGCGAAAAGTTTTTAGTTCATTATGAGTTATAAAGATTTTGCAGTATTTTTGTACAGATATAAAAATCTTACCTATAAAAATTCTGTGAGATGACGCTAGATGACGTTATTCAAATTCTAAATATCTTCCGAACAAACACGATCGCATGATGACAGATGTGCACAAAGACCAAAGCTAAGTCCACAGCCAGTAATAGTATACATTATATTTAGTAGATATGTACAGCAATAACATTGTCGTTAATGATAATTTAAAATTGAATCTTATATCTATGTAAAAATCTTTACAGAAACACCAAAAGAGAAGTCACAAGAGAGCAGAAGTTCGCAAGAGCCGGCTAGCAAAGAATCCTCACAGCCCAACAGTCTGACTTCTAGTTCTACATCAGACTCTAAGCCATCAGAGAGCACGCAGAAGGAGGCAGAAGATAGCAAAACAGAGAAGATGGTAGAAAGTGAGGGGACAGTACCGGAGAGTATAACAACGGACGCCTGACCGGTAAGGATAAAGTTGTATGAAAGTTATCAAACTAAATATTATACTGGAAGATAATTTTTTGTTTATGAAGGCGGTCACACATTTCTTTAGTGTGATTTTTTATGAATGTAGTGAAGTCATTTAAAGTCATCATCATTACAAAATATAAAGCGAAGTCCTCCCGTCGCATTTGCCTGAACGCAAAAAAAACTCAAAAACTACCAATTTCTTTACCAATTCACATATAGACGATTATATTGAAGTTTTAGGAATTAAGTTTTTGGATATTTTTTCTGGAATATGAGAATGATTGTTTTAGAAGCCAAAAGACTAGTATGACATTACAATAGTGAAAAAATGGCGTATATGCTTCGCTGCTCGTGCGAAACCGGGGCGGGGAGGCTGGGGAAGTACCCCAGTCAATGCACATAAAAATATAAGTTCAAATTCTAAGTTTCAACAAA
The DNA here is from genome assembly GCA_000931545.1 of Papilio glaucus. Taxonomy (NCBI): domain Eukaryota; kingdom Metazoa; phylum Arthropoda; class Insecta; order Lepidoptera; family Papilionidae; genus Papilio; species Papilio glaucus. The sequence continues at coordinate 139,715 of JWHW01031800.1, read as the reverse complement.
ACGATTTCTCATTTAGATGTAACAAGATGAAATCGTTTGATGGATGTGTACCAAAATCATAATCTTTGAATGATATCTCTTACGTTTTTTAAAGTTTTTAGGACGAAGAAAAATTAATGTGGAAAATTCTGGACGTATCTTGACTTTGAAATATAACAAAAAATAACATACGAAAGCTAAAAAAAGATTTTATTTTTTTGGACATCAAAAATTATAGAAAAAAAATTGAAGCAATAATTTCAAAATTAATTGAATGTAATTGAAAAAAAATATAGTTTTTTTTTATTTTTTCTCACATGAAAATTATGAAGTAAAATAAATCATATTTAGTGTTATTCAATTTTTATTTAATTTTTTACTACGAATGGGGTTTATAATCGCACAAATGATTATGTCGATTGAAATATTCTAAATAAAAACATTAACATTAATCAAAATTTCTCAAAACAAGTCCATAACAATATATCATTATAGAAATGTTGAAATTTGTGGCCACCTTCAACATATAGTCATGTAGATTTCTTAAACTATTTGGCTGTGTTCATTTCTTCTGTGTGATGTATTAAAATGAATAATAATGTAGCTAAGATTAAATTTTGATATAAATTACGACAACTATACTCTTAAATTAAACCGTGTGAAAAATATCTTATATTAAAATTATAATCTTTATATATTATTTAGGTCGTAATTATGAAAATTAATGTTGCAATGTTGTGTCAATGTTGCAACCGAATTACGGATAAAATAAAAGTACATAAGATTGGGAGAATATAAATATAAGTTCGCAACACCAATGTTATCTGTGGTCTATATAGCAAAATCTGTTGTTTTATAGCGTATTAAATTAAGTGTAGGACAATATGCAAGTCAGCCAATAAATAACGTTTATATCATATGAAATAGTTAATCACCAACAAAATAAATTAAGCACATAATTATATAGAGAATTTACATATGGAATATTATATTAACGCCTTGTTAAGGCATATTGTTATAAAATTGCAACTTTAATATAATTCCTATAAATATATGGTAGGCATAAATACAATCGTATATTCCTGACGTCTTTTAATATTTTTTGTGTGTAATGAATTTTGAAAATCAGCAATATCTCAGTGCCTCTGTAGGTGTTGTCATAATTAAATAAATCAATCAAAATTAGAATAAGTTCTTTAAATCATCGGTCCTTATGCCATCAGATATAAATTTAAAATTAAATGCTTAAAATAAGTAATCCTTAAATTCCACAATGATTGACAATTTGTCAATTTAAACATTTATTTTTTGAACAATGCAACAGTATTTGGTCATGTCGTATGTTTTTTTTAATGATTGTTGCAATGATCTCAAATGCTTTGTATATTCTTTCAGCTGCCAGTTTGCTTTTTCTTTTTTTCTAACAAAATTTTGTGTAACAAAATAAAATGAAGAAGACAAACAATGGCTTGCAAAGTGTTTGGTTAATATGTACTTACGGCAATTTAATGTTAAACAAAGGACTAATAGAGTTTTTAAACTATGATTATGAAAAAAATAAACTTGACAGGTGTCAAAGTTGTCAAACTTTTCTAGTACTAGTGAAAAACTACTTAGTTTAGTGATAGTTTAAAACTTTCCCGAATTTTTTTTTTATACATCTATACAAATTTTAAGCTGTTGCTTTTGTTTTGAGGCACTGGAACATAACCATTGAATCTGCTTCCACTTTTAAAAGAACAAAAAACATTGTATTACAGCTTTTTTTTGTAACATGTCAAGTAAAATAATGTTATTTTCGACTAGTCCTTATTTAATGACAGCAGTCACCTGAAGTTATGTATTTGAAACAGATGTATTTAAAATATTTAAAAATCCACTACATCTTTTTAACTGGCAATACAGTTGACGTAACAAATCAGAATGGTTTTAAAGGATATTTTGTAAGAAAAAAAACGGAGAAAATCATCAAAAAAAAAATTAAAGCTTTTGTATAAACTATGCCGGTTATTTATTTATATTAAGTAAATATTGAAAAAAACCTACATGTGTGTTTTATTTCATTTAACCATCTCACATTTACTGCATATCTGATCACATGAATGTTTCGTACTATAATTATTGTTTTTTCACAGACTAGACACTTTCCCTTTTGAAACGAATTCAAGTCATATGCCAGTGATTCAAAATTCTTGTGTGTTTATCACATTTTTCTCTCTTTAACTAACACCGTATTCACACTGCCGAAAATATTCTCATAAAACATGTTATGAAAACTGAGATGACAATATGTTTCATGTAAATATTTTGAGCAGTGTGAAGACGCAGTAACGTACACAAGCAAACACAAACGCAGGTGAAATATTTCCAATTTGTTATTTTTTATTATTATTTTTAAAAAATGTAGCAGTATACAGTATGGACTACAATCACACTTGCCGATCCCACATGAGTGGGACAGGAAAGGACAGGGAGAATTTTTACTTATAATGCAATTTTTTTGAAAATACATCTAAAATTGTGCTTAGTTTTCTTTGTATTCATTTGCATGTATTATTAGAAATGCTGTTTTGCATCACTCCACTGCTGTTCGTAAGCCTTTCCCAATGTCTTTCACAGTATGAGGTACTCCCCTTTCCACGTCGTATCATTTCCCACCACAATCACTAGATCATCGGTCCATTATGTCAAGTCGTTCCTCCCCCAATCTGTAATCGCCTAATCTCACTTCAGCCTAAAGACTTTAAGAACAATGTCGTTTAATTTTGTTCTCTGTCGAGTTCTGCATTCCATTCCTTAGAGCAGGGGCCTCAAGTTGGCAAAATATAGTAAAGGTAGTATTGTGATATCAACCCCAAAACCGTCCGTCCGTCCATACAATTAGTCATAACCCATAGGAATAATGGAAAAAACAAAGTGCAATTAAAAGTTACTCTCTAAGCGAATCAATGGCGAATGCCCCACGAAGGCGCTGCTCGCGAGATCCGCGTGTGGTTTTATGTTATTGCGCCGCCGGCGCGCTGCGAAGCAAGCAGTAATTTAAATGTGTTCCATTAATTTATTTAAATATGAGCAAAAATCAAGAAAAAAGACAAACAAAATCGACAATTATAATTATGAAGGAAAATTTTTTATTTTGTTTTGAATTTTATTCTTATATGATTCTAAATTATTACAAATATATACAATTTTTTTTATACATCAAAACTACATCTACATTAACTACTAAGTTATTAGAACTAAATATTATATAAAGGCTCCTCGTTTTGTTTCAAATAATAATGCAAGTGAAATAATACTCATAACGACCACTTCAGCGACTTCTGGTTTAATATCACAGGTATTCGAAGTAACCTTAAAACAGATGATGCAATATCAAAGGCGCTCTCATTCTGCGAGCTCTGCTTAATCTTTACTTGTAAATACTTTCTGGAGTGCCTTTAGTGTGGTTCCCGCTACGTCCAGGACTTCAATGTCAGTTACAGTAATTTACCTTAACTGTTGCTTATGAAAAATGCCATGTGATTACATATTAAGTTCTAGTTAATTCAAGATATTTTTTATGGTAGTAAACGTGCTGTTTTTTATGATAGTAAAGGTGGCAAACGAGCAAACTGGTCACCTGATGTTAAGTGACCGCTACGCATAGACAACCGTAACAATCAAACGAGTCGCAAATGCGTTGCCACCTTTAATGGTCAGAGGGAATAGATAGGAAAAATGATGTTTCCCCTTACTCCTCATCCCCTCCGCCGTCAAAAAGGGAGGACTAGAATTAGAGCTCCAGCACCAGACGGAACGCAGAATAATCTACTTAACGCTTGTCTTCTGTGCGGTCGAGGTATTTTACCGGTCGAGCCAGCCCATTCGTGCAACAGAAGTTGTTGTTGTGGGCTCTACCACTGTTAAAATGCGAAATCTGCCGCACCCGGTCCAGTTCGCAATTTTTACATTATCGTTTATTTGTTTAAAACGGGTTTTTATTATTCAAATAAAGAAAATGTTATAGGTACAAATATTATTTATTATCACAAATAAATGTGGTTTGTCTATCACTGCCTTACATAAGATATATACATTTGCAGTTATAACAAAAAAACATTTTCATATGCGCGAAAATATTTTACTTAAATATCGTCATGAAGATGTTTTTTTCAAATATTCAAGTAATTTAACATATTTCTAAAACACTACAAACAAAATAAATTTTATAACATATTAAACTTCTAACACTGAATGAGGACATCACGCTAAATGTTGCTATTTAAATAATCTAGCAATAAAAGATTGGTCAAATTCATCTCATGTTTTACCCAATTGCAGAAGGCCTTCCATGGCCGCTTTTTGTCTAACTTTTTAACCTCTACATGCAATAGGAGTTGAGTTTAAATGAAATCTACAATTTTATTTGGTAAATGAGAATCTTAATAACAATTTTACACATGATTTAAAAGTTTATGTTTAATACATGGTTAAGAGATTCAACTCTATACAGCTCTATACTATAACCATTTTCGTTTGCACAATAATTGTTTGCTTTTAATTCAAACCTCGTTTTAAAGGAACGCCACGCCATGAGGCTAACGTAACTTAATTTGAATGTTAAAAAAAACTGTTATTTCATATTTTCACTTCGGTCGGTAGTCCTTAAAATGTTAAAAATTCTCGACTTAATAATAAATCCTTCGTACGCAGTTATTTACAAAAATAAATATATATATTTTGTAATTCAAATGAAAAATATTTTCGTAGTGACAGTGTTTTAATGGCTGAGACTTTTGAAGGATTCTTAACTTTAGTGTAGATTTTTGAGCTGACTAGACTAAATTCTATAAAAATATTGAATTAGCTGCTATACATTTATTTATGGCAACATTTTTAAGTTTCATATCAATGAATACATTTTACTTATTTTTTATATTAATAAATTTACTATTATTATTAAAATGCTACTTAATTAAATTGTTCTTAATTTACATGATCTAAATGTATATAGGAATAGATATTACCTGCAATTATGTTAAGTGTGAACGAGACTTTGCTGTGTTCCATCATGGCGGCAACACATGTAGTAAGATTTTTAAATGGAATGATTATTTGTTAATGGTACGGATAGTTATTTAACATAATATCAATGACTAACCGTGGGTTTCCACTGATACGACGATTGTCTCTATCTTTCTCTTTAAATAAAAGCTGAGATATGTCTTATGTGAATGTTTTCGGCAGTGGAAACCCACTGTTATACACATTTTTGTTTTAAATTCAACACATCTCCTAGACCATGTATTTAGTAATGTCAACATCCAAAATGGACTGATATGATGATAGTAAATATGCATAGAAAAATGGGATATTGACAATTTGAGATTTTTATTCTATGACCGTTCAAATACCTACTATAGGAGGAATCTTTAGTACGATTGAAAATGGGGCATGATAAAAAATCTGTTTTAAAAGTGTTCTTTTAGCTAAGGGTAGCTTTAGTTTAGCAATAATGTGTTATTTTCGCAGCTTGTGTTGTGTTTTTATAGATAGATATCATAAGTCAATCAAATATTTTGCCACGAATTCGAAAAAAATATTTTTTAAAACTTTGAATCTTCTCAAATTCACTTAACTTCACTAAAAGTAACTTACAATTAAATAATCGTGAGCAAAAAGCAGAGATATTCTTGAAATATTTCAAATAAAAATTCAGATAAACGAAATCACATTTTTCAGACGTGGTTAGTTTCCACAACTTTCTGGGCTTTTTTTCTCTTCTTTCCCTCTAAATCTGCATAGATATCTTCTAGGCTTCTCATTTTCGTCTCTGGAACGCAGAAGATGAGGTAGAAGACGTTCGAGAGGCAGATGAAACTGAACACCCAGAATGTTGAATGGTACCCAATCCATGTGTTTAGAGGCGCGAAAAGTTTTAGCAAGGCAAAATCGGTACCAAGAGATATCGCCATGATGAGTGTTGCCACGGTGCCTCTAAGCTGAAAAAGGTGAAAGAAGATAACTTTAGTAACGATCAAAAAATCAGAAAATCATTTCAGTTGTAAAGTTTTATCTCGCTCTTTACATTTTTGCATTACTGTTATTGCTATATATATCTGCACTTAATACAATGCACTGGGACGGTCTATGTGAAAAGTACATATTCGACTATAGAGGTCATAACATCGCCACGCGTAATTGTAGTTTTTAAGTAATCGACAGAAGCAGTGGCGGATTTAGGATTTGAGGGGGTGGGGCTTGATCTTCCTGAGGATAGATTTTTGCGTGGTAAAAAGTAAAAATTCTGATGATTTTGGGGGAGGGGGTTGAGCGCGACTGCCCCCCTCCACTCATGCCTCACATTCATTGCTAAGCCGACAGATGTATAATATATAAATATATATATTTATGTACACTCCAATAAACTACAATTATTAAAAGGATGACTCACCTGGAAGTTAAACATCTCAGTCATAATGACGAACGGCAGCGGTTGTAAACCGGAGGCGTCGGCGAATATGCACGCACACAGCGCGACAATAGGCACCCAGCCCGGCATGAACACGCCGACACTCTGCAGGTAGAACCAAACGCCCAGCAGGCACATGCTGAAGCCCGCCACCACGCTAGTTACTGCTAGAAGTGGCTGGGAGAAAGATTAAGTTTTAGATTAAGGGTAAAAAGTACCCCTTAGAACATACCCTCAACTTTTAGAAACAATTCCAAAATTTATAGGGATACCCACACTACAAAATAAACTAGTCTTATGCTCAGAATACTGCGTTTGTACAAAACTGGCGTTATACCATGTTCACAAATTTAAGACGTTTAGAAATTATATAATAGGAACACACTACTTGGAATCTAAGTAAAATGAACCGCCAAGTTCCTTCAATTAGGATATTGAGAAGCGGTACATTATGGTGACCTATTTCCTTCTAGTTCCAGAAGTTGTGGGGTTTACACGGCTTTTGTAGAATTGTATACTCCAGTAAGGCACTACTCTAAGAAGGAAACATGACATTGGGAGTATTGTCGGAGTACAAAGGCTTCAGGTGAAAGCTATTGGAGGCTAATTAGTTTTGCTGCGCTGTCTTTTGGCCTTTACCGCAATTTATTGGTTGCTTTTCTTGCTAAAAAGCTCTTACAAAAATTAAGATCTCAAAAAAAAGTACGAGTTCGATGTAGATATAAATAGTGTATTATTTATATTACCTTTCTCCCAGCACGATCTACAAGCTGACAAGCCAAAAATGAGCCAAGTATCTGCACCGCGGCGAGCAGAATTGACTGCTTGTTGGGCGAGAGAGCGATGCTGGTGCCGGGGTCCTTGCCGGCTTCAGCGAAGATATGGCTCGCGTACACTAGCACAGCGATACAGCCGCAGAACTCACGCGTGAGGTTCACTATGAGAGCCACCCAGAACGCCTTTACCGCTGTCTTGTCCGAAACTGGAACAATTATTGTTTTATAATATTATAAGGCGTGACTGAATTATGGGATTAGACATTTGTAAGATAGACAGAAATTAAGCGAGGTAGTTGCAACTAAAATTTAGAAAGGTATGTTTCGCTTAATTTGGATAAGGATCATGCAAGAATGAATGATAAATGAGTGACAAGGCAAAATTTTGTTGAAGGTTATGGAAGGGCCAGTCTGGTCGATAAAAGTTCGTCTTATAGCTGGGTCCTTCACAAACAATACTGTTAATTTTTGCAAAATAAATTTGCCTCGCCTTTATCTTAACTCACGCACTCGAGGGATTTTTTCGTTAATCCTTTCAATATGACGATCAAACAATATATGCCTGAAATTTTTTTTACGGAGCCACCTATCGTCTCTACTAACTTTGTTTTTCGTTTAAATCAAACAAACATAATACGGAACTATTGGAGCAAAAGCATTCAGCATTCAGCAGCAGATTTATTGGGCCAATTGAGGAGTCGACGCGAACGCCCTTGATATTTGAGCCCGCCATTACTCTCAATTCGCGTCGGTAACTAATTCGGTTGCTTGTGTTCATTCTCATGTCAAATGCCACTCTAGGGATCAATTGGCGGTGTCGCGCGGTCGACGGTCGACGGTCGACTACGTCATATGTGTCAAATTTAAATTCGCAATGCCACTGTGGGAAGAATCGTGGGGTCGTTATTCGGTATTTCTTACACTACATCTTTATGGTATAAGATCTTTTTATAAAGATATTTTAAAATGTTTCGCCATAGCGAGGGGTTAGTTTGAGCAAAAAGAAAGAAAGATCTTCAACCTATATATTAATATCAATCATTCTTATAGTCTAAGATACGACATAAGAATTTTGTACCCTCATCTGTTATTTGATAAGGACATAGATTATATGTTAGATAATATGTTCATACAGCACAAGTGGGTTGCCGAGCTAAGTCTGGGGCCCACACTGTTTAATCGTAAAAAACAAATTATGGTGAACTCTTGCGTAACTCGCCGTTAGCGATTCTAGGGATCAAGTTCATGTTGACGTATAACAGAACGAGTCTATCCAGTTCGTTTTGACGTCCACATAAACCTGACACCGAGATGAGAGCCTTCAAATAAACTCTTCAGCTTTATTATATTAATTATATAGATAATCGATCGGGATTGGTTGCAAGTGCCTATTGTGTGAGGTAGATACTCGTCGAGCGGGCGAGTTTATGCAACAGCTGACGTAGCTGGCTCTACCACTGTTGAAAGAGTTTTATTAGTATTACTTACACAGAAGCCTGGGTGAGAACTTGAGTTCACTGGTGGTCTGCTCGATGATCAGCCGGTCTACTTCCTCGCTGATGGTTTTGTCAGTGGGGGGAAGTGATCGTAGCCAACCCAGTACCTTCGCCGTGTCCTGTAAAAACATACCCTTGTTCCTTTATAACCATCATTTAATAGCGAATGGCACGTGGAAGCATTAGCTTGAATTTTGGTACACAATCACCTAATATCTTGGGATACGTAATGGTGCCGGAGTTGCGGCTTTGTTGGTCAACAAGTAAACCCAAGAGTACGGAGTATAGAGCGAGTTGCTGGAGATCTAATTCCCTTCTACTTCCCATCCCTTTCTCAGAGGGGAGAACTGCTTTTCCTTAAAGGTTGACAATGCATCAGCAACTCATGTGATTGTTGTGGGTGTATATGTGTGGGGTCCGTTATATTACATGAATCGCTAGCTTTTGTCTATTTTCATAAATTAACCGAATAATCGAATTTCTAATAAATAAAAGATGGAGTAAAATAACAAATCAGGATAGAGTTTCGGAATTTAAATCATCATATTTTACTCATTATTTTATTGGGCGCGCACAAACACATATGGGAATCGGTGAAGTAGTAACGACGTAACGCCATTAGAGCGTGATGCCGTTTGCTTGTCACGGCACGTAATTACGTAACAGCAATTATTTTCTTTGCACGAGTAAATAAATAAGACTATACTTAGTATAAAATCATCTTAACAATTGTTATAATATGTTCGTATTTAATAACAATCACGACTCGATTGTTTGGCGAACGAGCACCGTTGCGGAAAACTTGACATCAATCAATTAAATGTATGGAGCTGTATGACTTTTGTATGATGCTCTTTATTGCCTTTAAATGAGCTAAATGAATGTAACGTTAGTCTAGTTCCTTCCTATTGAAATGTAGATTGCATACAATGTAGTGTAGTTGAGAAGTCGCCAATAATGTTCGACATATGATTATCTATTACCTCTGTGTATACAAAAACATTACAGAAATAGATGCCTATGTGGCTATTTTCTCTGATATCGATGTCGTCAACATCGAAAAGTTAGTAACTCGTCGCTAGCCTTGGTTTGGGAAAAGGATAGAGTAATATACGTATTCTCCAAACTTTGATTAATGCTAGTTAATCATGACCTAATTAAGTAAATAGGTGACACGTAAGAAGCAAAAACTCACCTCATTTCTGCCACACTTGACCAAGTATGATGGCGTCTCTGGCAACCTCAGCAGTATGCAGAAGTGGATCAAAGGAATTGCTAGAAGTATCCACAGCACAGTGTTGAAAGGAAGTAAATCACCCAACACGAAGACCACAAGATTACCCACCGTCTGTAAAGTAAAATTTGCATTAATGCTTTTTTAAACAAAAGAAAAAATCATATTAATTTAATATACTTTACTGAATTAGAAGACAAAGTATATAAGGTGTGATTTATATTTTTTCTGTTTTAATTATATAACATTATGTATAGTTAATATACTGATCTCTATATAGCCATAATACAAAGGGATAAACAAAATTATATGACAAAGTGTACAATGTATGGGCATTAAAGGCACAAATATCGTGCCTTTCCTTTTTCCTGTTTTAATAATAGTCTTATATTCTCTATAATCCTCTTCTCTAAAGTCTTAATACTAAGGGCACAAGATGAATTTTTGGAAACAAAAATAATCTGGATTATTTTTGTGTTAATCCTAATGTGGCTGTAACTCCCGAATCTTTATGGTTTTGTATACTTGTCATATATTATCTTAAAATTGGAGACAATCCTTGAAGAAAATTGAAATTCCTATATCCATTCATCATTATAAAACTTTATTCACTGCTGCTGGATAAACTAAACGTTATTACTTTCATTTTACAAGACAGAAAACAAATGGAAAAACAATTTATCATGGAAAAATGTAGTGTCAGTCAATATGGATTAATAACTTTGCATTGAGGATTTGTTTGCACTTTAACGCATTTATAATTACAAGGTAAACCGTTTGTAAATAACACAGAAAAATAAATAACTTGTACAGATGTTCTATGACTAAACCAGGTGTCATATCGGGCACCAGAGTTGGAATTCCCCAAACCAGTGTTTGAGGAAACAATTAGAATTAAAGATATTCATAGTGGGTAGTTAAAGAATTGTTAGTGTGAGAAATATTGCCTGGTGTTTTAAGTTAACAAAGGTTGTACAACTGAATGTTTGACTCGAGTTTGATTATCGTCCAGATTAACTTGACCCTTACAATCGCCAATGGCGAATTACGCAAAGGCTTAACCAAATTTATTTTTTTACGATTTAAGTGTTGGCTCCAGATTTAGCTCTGCAACTATATTCTAGGTACTGATCAAAAACCAAATGAGTAAATTTATTATGCCGTATTTATTATAAGGTTTGAAAGACATACTACTATTAAAACAGCTCGATTATAACAAAAGTTAATAGTTTCGCGTATAATAAGTGATATACATTGTGTAATTAAATGTTTAGTGTATTATAAGTGGACTAGATGTCGCCACTAGTGTTTTAGAACGCCCTGTAGAAGTCTTATGGGAATTAGGATAAGTTCTCAGTCAAGTTTTGTCTTTGCCGTTAGAAGTATTAGGCTCATTGTTTTGGGAGTCTTTTGAGCCAGGTACTGCTTCCTTCTTTGTGGGACTGTTCACTCGATATCAAGGAAATACTCATTGTTGACGGCTAACTACTTGCTTCCACCTTTGTGGGACGGGTCAGTTGTACGTTTTTCGTTGGTTCTTAGTGTTATAAGTTGCTAACTTGTAATCTGTTCTGTGAACGAAGTAAATCTGAAAACAAACGATGTTTTCAAAGTCTATGTCACTTCACACGCCACAACCCGAAGACTCCCGTTACAGAGTTATTAAAGCTATCGAACTTGCGATCTTCCGTTGTACAGGACAGGATACTTTGTATGTACTACCATATTTTATCTTATGAGTGAAATAATCAACATCTTAACCACCACTCATACTCTATTCTACTTTTCCTTAAGAACTCCTTATTCTCTTTATAAGGAATATTTTTAGGGCTATTAAAATTAAAATCTCACCTGTGAAAATATAACGAAAGTCCCTGTCATCCCTCTGATACTGTCCTCGCTGATCTCTTTCACATATAGCGGACAGACGACGAAGCCACCGCCGGACCCAAAGCCGATCAGTGCACGTGCACCGATCAATGCTATCGGATGAGTGCACATCAACTTAATAGCCCAGCCCAACTGAGGAAAAAAAAGAAAATTAAATAATGAGCAAATGAGAGTGTATATGACACTCACACAAAAACAGACCACACAACCCTTGGACTCGGGTACGTCATAAAAATGCAATTAAACCAGGGGTAGAGCTCGGCAGCGGTGTCAGCTGTTGGTGGGCCAGCTCGACCAGGAAAAATGTATATACTACCTCAAAGTAGAAGTATACCTAAGTATAAAATGAAATAAAATGTTTCATTTATTTTCATCGAAAAGATATGTTACAAATACTAAACTATGAATTATTTTACCAAACAAAAATACCTTATATAGTTACTTGTCTTTAATCGTTGCGCTAAGTTCTATCTAAATTACTGGAGCAAAACTTATTTACGGAAAACCTTTATGTCGTTGAATCACCTGTTTCATTTCAACGTAACGTTGACTATTTTCCTTGTCAATTATACTGTCTTGAACTATTAGTTTATTTTATAGCATGCTAAATAGCTAGCACCGTTATCGCATTAGCTGAGCGTTGTGAGTAAATACCTTACGGCGGCAATGCGCCGGACGTTTCTAAACATTAAACACGCATTGCTTCGTCGTTTAGTACTAGTAGTAGTAAAGGTACCTTCAGACGACCCTTCCACGTTTCAAAATTTCGAAGCAAGTGTTTTAGTTTTCACGTTTCCTATTTAAAAGGTATCTACAACTAATTAGTTTGATGCAGATGCGTATGGGTATCGGTCACTTAATATCTGATTTGGACGGACGATTGACTGACTGATAACAGAGAACAGAAGCCGAATTTCATCAATTTTTTAGCGAAGAGTTTTTATATCTTTTTCAATTAAGCCTTCTGTAATACATTTAAAACCTGGGTCCAGAAATATACGGAGGATATTTTCCTTCTTGCAATTTTTTTTTCTAATTCACTGTCCTGAATTAAAAACCGCTTAATAATTTCATTATAATATTTAAAAGCCACATAGTTAAAAAATAAGAACCTCTACTCTAGTCATATCTATTCATATTAATAGTTTCGTGGAATAAACGGATAGTGTGATGAGGCTTTATTACAAAAGCGCATGATTAGAATCGAAAGGGCTGTCACTTGGCTTTCTCCGCAAACTCACGTCTCAATAGCCGTCGCAACGTAACGGAACTGTACTCAAACCGAAGCATTATCTTCCAAATGCAATGCGTGGTGGCTAATTTTAGATTCTAAGGTTATAATTGTTTGGCGCTCGAGTAAATGCGGATACGTAATGTGTGAAGGCGCCTCTAGTCTCATTTAATCAGTAATCCTACCACGTGGTTCAGTTACAGTAGGTATTGTGTAAGTCTTGGGTTCTATTCAAGAAGTTTTGCAACATAGAAATCTTCTCTTGTCTATGTAACCGTCTGGAGATTTTATTTAAAGGACAAAAGTGTAATATTATAGAAATCTAATTTATAAATATATGTATAGCTAGCTACAACGAGTTCGACGAGTTTTTTCTTCAAATTATACAATTTTTTGATAAAATAATTTATTAATAATATAATAAATTTCCACTCCCGTATCTTTTTACCCCTGCAACTATGCACCTGCGAACACCATAGTGACACATGGGATTTGCCATTAGAATAAAAAAGCACCCGACTTGAATATGATTGGACTTTAGGAGCTAGGAACGTCCTAAAACTGCCATCAAAAGTGGTAGAGATCGCATCCTATTAGTTTCTAATAAGGGATGTCCCCTCACAGGTAGTCAACGCATCTGCAACTCATTGCAGAAGTTTATGGCTGGCACTTGCTTGAAGTCGATTGGACCGCTTATATATTATTTAAAAAGATCCATAGTTCGATCTTCGCTAAGCACCAAGTGGAATTGGATCACTACTAATTTTCGGAGATGTCGTTTCTGGTAACCTTATTGACGGTTCTTACAGCTTCATCTGATACAGGGCTCGCGATCCGAGTGATCTTGAAGTACTAGTTTATTCATTATTAAAAAAATAGTATTTTTAATGTACTCACAGAAATAGGAAGAGAAGCGCACAACAAAGCGTTCTTCCTTCCAAACTTGTCGGCTGCTACTCCGTAGATGAAGACGGCTATGGGTGCGAAGATAAACATAATTGATGCCATCCAAGATACGTCTTCTTCGGAGAGTGGAGCATCTGACGGAGAAGACTCGCCCATGAGAAGAGCTTTGTTAGGTGATATCCATCCCATAGCTGTCCCGTAAGCCAAGATTGGCATACATACTGAAAGACAAAATAAGTATTTTTAGTAGTTTATAGAGCCAAGTGTAAAGTTAATTGTCTTAAGATTCTACGTACGAGGAAGGCAACTTATTTGGCTTAGCGATAACTTTACGATTCTCATAAATTGTTTTTTTTTTCATTTAGAGCGAATCTTTAAATGAGATGTGAAGTAATTGCATCATCTCTTAGCATAAAGATATTTGCGATGCATTATTTGAATTTATTTTCCTCGATATTTTTTCAGTAATTCGGGTTCAAGAGATTGTAATTATTGGTACTGGTAGCAAATCATACAATATTATTGGTATTGCGATGAAACGTGACTGATTCAAGATAACCATCTCTAAATAGACATGTAGTAGGTTTTTAAAGCATAGTGTGTAATGCAGTAGGCGCCCGCTCTTTTTAACACGCTTTGATTCTTGATCTACTTTGTCCTCTGTGGAGATATCGATGTAAAATCTTTAGACGTCATTTTTACCCACATCGATATGTACAATTACTTTAAAAATTTGTACAGAATATTTTTGCACTAAATAATAATGATAACAAATGTTAAATAAGTCTGTGTGCCTAATATGGAGTATTTTTTTTTTATTTCTTAAACTATAATTATTCATTATAAGTCTATTTTTGGTCTAGGACTGGTCATGAGATCTTGAGGTCTTGAGGACTGTGAGTCAGAAGATAAGCACGCTGACAGTTACGCCGCTAATAAAAAAGTGCATGCATTGAACTTGAGCGCGAACGCAAAAAATGGGCTCCGTATTGGGTCCAGTATGGCTCGTTCGTCTTGTGCTATTTATATTATCCCTGGTCTATTTATAGCCGGGACGGGATTATAGACCTCGTTGCGGGGTTCGTTGTACCGCACTCTATTAGCACCCACCGAGAGGTACATCATTTGTTGAATAACGATTTAAGGTACAGTCAGAGAGACGCAGTGTTTAGTTAAGTCAAATAACTTAGCTACTACTTGTTCACTTACTTTTTTGTTATTTTGCATTGTGTTATATTTTATTTTTGGTTGGATTTACTACGCGGGGTACAACATACAAAAAAAATCGTAAAAATCAGAAAAGCTAAGGAAGCGTTGCCTTTTGCAGGAAAGAGGGGATGAGGGGAATAAACAAAGAAAAGAAGATAACGAAGGTAGTTTTTTTTGAATGGGCGGCTCTTTGCCGCCCTCTGTCTCTTTCAGTAATGTTTTTATTTACAGTTAAAACTTACAATACATTCTTAAACCTAATATCACAGTAAAGTTATCACAGTCATTATATCTATTTTAAAACAGTTTAAAATATTGCAGTCACAAAATTTTATACTTTGGTGTGTGATACAGTCAATAGGTTTAAAATAAAATATATTATTTATGTAAAGTCATGGTACATCACCGGTTGAGACAGCTCATTCGTACGACAGTTGTTGCGATCTCTACCACTGCTGGTCACAGTTTTAGGATGTTCCTAGCTACTAAAGTCCGATTATATTCTAGTCGGTTGATTTTACATTCTAAGGGCCAATTTTAATGTACATTTCCACCGTCAATATCGGACTCTAGGTAATAAAATTTGTCTTTCTTCAAATCCAATGCAGACGGTTTACCCATGAAAGTAAATTAATTGATTTGCAACAGGTTGAATTTGTTATGCAAAAATAAAAAAAAAATTGGATTTAAAATAAAAATAACTTGTTCCTTAGTGTTAACAAAACCGTTTTACGATGAGAAGTAAGAATTGTATGCTATATCTATATTAGCGTAGGTATGTTAATACAATGATATTGACTGTACAATTTAATCGATAGCAACAATCTCAAGTATTTAATAAGTAGCTGTCACAACTTAATGAAGTAATTAACAGTGGGTCACGCACAATATCCCATGCTTGTTTAGGCATGCTACGTATGCTATGAATGCATACATACCTCGAAGAATGCCAGGAATTTGGCTTTCTTACTAAAATATTGTGAGAACAGAATTACATACTAGATTAAATATTATAACAGACATCCTTTATACCTTCGCTAGTCAAAACAATTTCACGGATTATCAAATCCTTTCTTTTTCTGTACAACATCTATACAGCTGTTTGTGTCCGGTGAATTTCGATATTGCACGATGTTGTAAAATAGGTGTACTTGTACCGACCAGATTGGTGACATACTAAAGAAAGGCGCCATTAAGATTACCCGTAACCGACGATAATGCGTAGATATGTAGATATATATGTAGAAGCTAGAGAGGTATGCCAGGACCGTGACAAATGGAAATCCGTTATCTCTGCCTGTATATACATATTGTAAAGGGCGAAAGAATTATTAACATCGCTTAGCTATTACAAAGAAACAAATCTTCTCTGTTCATAACATTAATACACGTAATATAAGATGCGTTGATCAATTAATCAATATACCTCCCAATCGAATTTTAATGTCCATTAAAATATGTTCTAATGAATAAAATTTATTTAAAATATAATGTAGGAGACTAATATAACTAATAATATCTTAGATTTTGAAAATAAAAAACAGGATCAAAAAAATCACAAAACAAAACCTATTTAATTTGTAAATCAAATGTATAATTAATTAATCATGTTACCTTTAAACATCAACAGCTAATAATATAAAATAACCGTTGCAACTATCAATTATAAACTGTTGTTACCAACGCTTTTAATTTAAAACAATTAACAAGTGAGTCTAGATTTATTAATTCAGCACTGCAAATAAACTTTATTAGAACGCGTGCGCAAAATTTTTGTTAAAAATAAATTTAATGAAAAAGTTAAATAATGTTGCTGTAACGTTACACGTCTATATTGCAACCTGTACTGTACTATTAAGTACGTTCTTACTTATATTAATTGAAAATAATTGTTGATGCAAAGCTCACCTAGACGGCTGGACTGATTTTGATGAAATTTTTTGTGTGAGTTCAAGGGGATTCGAGGATGGTTTAGATTTAAAAAAAAAGTAATATATAATTACTGTGTTTATTTGGTATGTGGAAAATAACAAAGGAGTGCGTGCGAAGCCGCGGGCAACTAGGGCTAGTTAACTTATAGTAATACAACAATGTGCTAATACAATAATAATAGTAATACAATAACACACAAGTCATACTAACCTGGTCAATTAATAATCCTTATTTAAAATTATATTAGCTGATCCAGTGTTCGGATATAACAATAATATTACATTTAGACTTAACACACTTGATATTAAACTCCTTTAAATTTTTCTTTGTTCGACGATGTCCGTATGTCCGCTGTCTTTTGTTCCATTATAGTTTTGAAGTAATTGATTATTTCTTGAATTTCTTTTTAACTTGTTGAATAATGACTTCGATATAAAATCCGGCTTCGGTCTAGGACCATGTTGAAGACTAAACTTTTACATTTTGAAAATAAAAGACGGGAGTTGTTACGGGCGCACGGCCATGTAATTCACACACTTTTTAAGACTACCTTATAACTAAAATAATAAATCTAACCTTACCCTCTGTATTTAAAATTTTCTGACCAATATTTGGAACTATCTTATATTAATGTATAAATGTAATTAAAAATAATTGAATACATCTACTACCCCCAATAGGATACGAAAAGATATATTTGTCCTGAATATATAATGAATAAATTAATCGTGTATTTCTGTCCGAAACTCATGACAATTCGCCCTCGCCAGTATTTGGGACCCAATCAGTGAATTACATGACTTAGGATGTAGGAATGAAGAAGTACCCGCAACTGACGAGTATGTCTTCTACATCCATAGATGTATGAATGTAGAAGAAGCGAGTCTCTGTAATTTCAGCGTATACGCGGTACGGGCGTGGGTAATTATGTTAAAACTAAGATGACATTCTTTGTTTGATTCGTCTTCATTTACGTATGCGTGTCTGTAGACACGGTGTACCGCGTGAACTTTCTCGATCCTAGTCACAACATCTTTTTATTCAACCGAGAAAATATGATGCAATCCTAAAGATACGTCAATAAAGTCATGTGGATAGACACGAATTTATTTTGCATATGTATGTATTGTGATTAGAATTTGTTGCACTAATTAGTAATGGCTGTCTTCATAACAACAATTATGTTATACTCTGGACAGGTCGATTATCCGTCGTTTCACTATCTTCTATATTGATCAGATTGTGATGAAACTTTGAAATGGTATTCTGAGAACGCCCGCAAAGGTTTCTAGCTCAAAAAATCTATTTAAAAAAAGTGATTTCGATTTTATTGAAAAAACTTTTTGCAAAATGCTTTATTGAATGTGATGTTAATAAAATAAAACTAGCCTTATAGATAAAAAGTAATTCGTATATATTTTTGAAGTTGTGGGCAAAATGCCAAAAAACAAGAAGACAAACCGAAAGGAAGAGCATTGTCACTACACACACTGTGGATAAATTAAATATTAATACTGTGCAGAAAATAAAATCCAACACTTTTACTTTACATGACATTGCAATGCGTGCCAGGAATAGCTAGTATATTATAAAACAGAGTAATGTAGAAAATCGTTCATTTTTGAACGATGATTTATGTATTAAAACTGCGACCATTATTGGTTGGTAGGGCGGTCTAGATAAACTTTCATAGATCAGTTTGATCACTAAAGAAAAGCGCCATTGGCGTGTACGCGTAGAAAAAGCGAAATAAGTGTGTCAGGATTCTATTAACTGAAACTGAAAGTCTCTGCCTAACTCTCTTTGCTGCGGTCGTGAATGCTCGTATATTTCTTTATTAATTACAATTTTAAACATTATATTTAGTTACATTATTTCCCTGGTAGTTATTATTGTCAACGAAGATAAAGACAGTCTCGTGACCAATTCAGACTAAACACATGTCGCCTTCAAATTATTTGGCTCGATCTTCTGTCCACCGTGGATGTTAAAAATAAAATTTTGGATAAGAATGAAAATGTTGACGAGTTTCGTAACACGTATTAGGATTTTTTTGGACACAAATTGTCTTGTCCTGTTTAGACTTCGACGGTTATAAAAATATTTTTTTAAGTTTAAAATGAATTATCATTTAAGTATTTAAAAAAAAAAACTTATAATAATTGGACAGGCGTTAAGATGTCAAAAATAATAAATCCATCATCTTCTCAAACCAGATCAATTTTGATCACCCTTGCCATATGTGTCCCATGATTTTTGATTATTTAACTTTCGAAGTAATTTAAAAATAAAAGCATATTGTAAATTTATAGTGTTAAAAACTAAAAACAATAGATATATACCCATCATCATCATCATAACATCCATTACGATAAGGTACATCGATGCCGCATCCATTTTTTAAGTCATTGCTTATACATTATTAATATGGATCTTTGGTTTTAGCATTTAACAGGTGTGTCTATATACGAACGAGGAAAATGCATTTTGCTTGTTGGAGGTTTGTCTAGTGTTTGTTTATGTTTATAAATAGTCTGACTTTCTTAGAATTCGCTGTCAAATCGATTTCACTTCTAGAACATTAAGTTGAAATCATCATGCTTCTAGCAACTCAAATGACATTTGAACGGATTTTTGACAGTTAGCTTATCTTTCCGTTGATCGGCCTCTCAGAAACCGGCTGTAAGTGTTCTACTACACAGAGTCACAGGATAGTAAAATTAGTATGATTAATTAATTGCTTTAGTTTACCTGCTTGGGTTGAATTCCAATTTAGATTTTATTAATGAGTATTCATTTTTGATGGCAATAGTCAATATCTAACAATCTCTATCAAATGTGGACCTCAAGTTACTTTTGCGGTGGCTTCGGATATTTTTATAAAACCTACTCCAAAAAAGAGCTTGAGGCGTCGTTTTGCATATAACACACTGACGAACTTCACAATTGACCGGTGGCACACATTCAAACAATTTACTGGGATCACAAGATGTACTACCATATGTATGTTGGTTCCATTGTGACCTGTAGGCTAAACGGCTAAAAAACTGGTAAGATTTTGAAGAGTGAGGTGTTATTAGATTCGTATTCTTCGGACTGTCACAGACAGACATATCTACGTTTTTTTTCAATTAACTATTCCTCTTTTTATGTAAAAAGTTAAAAGAACATCAAATTTCGTATAAAATGTCTTTCCTGTTACACTAATCGGCTATTAACTTTTCTTATTCTTACGCGAATGATTAATCTATTGATTTATCGCAAAAAATTGCGCAATAATCGTTATCGGTTGATGATTGCTTGTAATAGAATAATTATTATGTTTGTTATTTATGTGAGAATGGATTGTTCTATCTTTGAATCGATATCCTCGCACGAATGCATTATCATCCAGCAGGAAAATATAATATGACATGGAATAAAAGCTGTATTGCACTAGGAAGCAAGATTAAGTCAGCGTGTTTTAGATATATTTTTAACCAGTTGTAACCACCGTACGTTCACAAAGTACGTAATAAAAATACGAGTACGTAATAAAAATGGGTGTTGCGTATGACCGTAATCGTGGAGAATACCCCAAATAACGGCAAACAATTCAACAAAGTTCGATGGAACTGTTATATGCAACAAGAGTGTAGTGTAGTGTGTAGTGTTTAGAAATGCATAGAGGACAAACATTTTTTTTTTTTAATTTTATTTACGTAATTAGCAATAGACGTATTCCTTCACCAGATATTTCAAATTATTTAACGTAAAGAGGGTTAAAATCATTTCTGTGCATCACAACATATTTTTTGTCGAGTGTTTTTTTTCTTGATAAAAGCCTATCAAAAATAATGTTTATTTAGCTTTCGAATGAAGTGATTTGTCTTTCGTTGAATGAGCGTACGCGCAAAGGTTTTGGAACAAGTTGCCGCGGTCGGTGTTTCCATCCCAATTCTGATAATGGTACTTACAAGACTGGATAGGCGGTTGGCTAACTAGTGCGTTCCATCTTTCCACCACATCACTACTTAACATCACTTAGGATTGTGGTGACCTGCTAGTTTGTTCATTATAAATAATTGAAACTTTAAAACTCCTGAATATATTTAAATGGGTCTTTCTAATTAAGTATGCTACCAATAATGCTAGCTTATTGTCCAAATATAAAACCAGCTAAATGTGTCGAAAATATATGCATTTGTATTACTTTGAATTTCTTCATACATGTAGAAATTCAACCAAACAACGCAGGAGACGAATAGTTAGTTATTTTAAAAAGTTATTAAATATTTTTATAAAAATTACGTGCCTCCAAGTAGATTTGTAATAATTTGTTATGTAATGAATTACATTAATTATTGTTTGCTAATATCTTGTATCAATATTTTATTACAAATGTTTTTTTTCTAAACGTAACCACTCCGACTAACATGATTTAAATAGTATGACTACTTTTTAGTAGTCGGTTGTCAGAATTTAGTCTTGGGTTCGAAACTTAAAATAAAGCTAAAATTAAAAAAAAATTATTCGCCGGCCTCATTTATATCTATTGACGTGACAAGTGCGCAATTTATATATGTAAAATTATTGATTTACAACTGTCATACTCTAATTAAATAATAAATTGGAAAAGTTCATTATTATTGATTTTTTTTATCTGAAAATAATAAATACTAACACTTTTATTTTTATATTATTATTGCGTTGCGAGTATTCCAAAAGATAATCATATTGGCACGAGCCAACTGAGACTCGAACCTATGACTCTCATACAGTAAGTTGTCTATGGCATGTACAATGTTTAACTTAAAAAATGGTCATACATAATTTAAAAAATCAATGGTATTTTGAATAATTTTTAAAACCATATTAATAAGTCTACATAATTGAAAAATAAACCAAACATATGTTTTCTTCCTTTAAAAAGTAATAATTTCTGTCCCATGAAATTGATCCAATTTTACTTTGTTAAAAGCTCAAATATTTTATATGATATTTTTAACTGATGTTTATTTTGCATAATATAAATAAATATTATATTTTAATAAATTTACAGAACAAATTATATTCAAATAAATTTATATTTTTATACATACTTACCAACTATTGACATCAAAATTTGGTTATGTTTGCTCCCCATTTTCTCTTCTTTGGTTGATGTTACTTCGTACATTTTATTCACCATTTTGACAAATTTAAAATAATAACAACAATAAATAAATTAGATTAAGTCCCGTATTATATTTGTAGAGGTCTTTCAAAACAATTTTATTCGATATTTAAATAACAAGAATGTATATATTTTTAAATTTATATGACAATTAATTTATTTTGTAAGCTGCCAGTATTTAAAATGAACTTTTTAAATTTAAAATTAAATTAATTCCGATTTATTGACACTACGTTTTACGCGTCAACCGGCGCTGGGAGCCGCGGCCGCGGTTGCTGCGAGCGTCTGGATACTGACATTTCTGTATGTTATCCCGCGCTTATATAATGGCGACAATCTAAGGGTTGCTCTCTTATACATTTTATTAAATTGTTTTTTTTTTTAATTATGTTAAACAATTAAAAATAGACTGGGTTTTGTATTTTTCACCTTGATGGACTTCGGATTCTTTTCTTATTTTGACTATAACCCTTCATCTCCCTTCCCTTTAAGTGGGGTCGATACAGTATGCCCGGTATAGGTTTTAGCGACAGTTTCTACAGCCGTCCGCCTGCCTGATGCCAACCATCCTCGGGAATTATTATTATTACTCCTTATTTTGACGATAACTCTCATCCTTATTTTGTCTGAACATATGCGTTTTTTTAAAATCAAATCTTAGATTACAATTAATCTTTAGTACATGTTATATAAACATTTACATTCTTAAGCATTCCGTATTTTGCACACAATTCTACTTTTCATTGGAATTTCAATAAAATATTCTTAGAATTTCTTTTGTCAGGAACAATAATATCTATAAAGACATAATTCCGCTCGTGTTCTGGAACCACGTAAATAGATAATGATTAAAGGTCTTGTTCCTGACCTTGTCGGGTGTTCAGCGAACAAGAACATTGACCAGTGACACATTTCATCTATACGCATAAATGACTGCTCTTCGATTGTGGGCCATCCTCTATTATCTGTCACAAGCCCCATGAAGCCTATTTCGAATCTCTAAGGTCAGGTCATGCACTCTTCGCCGGAGAAGATAAACGTTATTCGTTCTTATTTCGTCACTTCTTTTCCCAGCGCCAATGCTGGCCACATGGACGTAGGCGGAGATTACAAAGATTTTAACACACTTATTTTATTTTTTATATATCTATATTCCCTTGAATATTCCTTTGTTTTTTATCCCTGTGTTTAAGGTAGCACCAACTCCCGTGATAGTTATGAGCATTTATTAAGACTCTGTTTAAATAAGTTACAAAATGCCTAACCTAAGTAAATATAATGATTTAAATATTTAAAAAATAAAAAAAAATACTATTCTTATATTATTGGTGAATCTGATTTGTAAGTTATTCAGGGTAATTATAATTTTCTCTAAATAACTTATTTTAGAACTAATAAGGTAGCTACTATCGAACTAAAAATAATTATTCAAGTCTTTAAAAAAAAATATTCAAATTTAGTTGGTTTGCTAGAGTTAAAGGCAACCGTATTTGGATTACATTTGTGGTTGCACTCATTTGTTTCGGATAATTATTCTTAAAATCATCCTTATTTTGTGCCAAGATTTGTGATGACAAGGTGATCATTATAAGTCCGCTTTGGGCTTCCCCGTCTTCGCTTTTCATTTGCACATCACATTAATTGCATGCGACGCATATTCACATAAAATTTCATGTAGCTTTTGTATTTTGCACGTAGGAGACATTTACATTATTTAAATGATAAATATTCAGTAGGGGTTCCCCTAGATTCCCTACTCTTAAGTTTGTCTTGAAGCTTTCACGACTGTATAATTCTAAAGAATTGACTAGAGGTAACAATGTTATTTCAAACAAAGCGCAAGTATAGAAGCTGAATTAACACTTTGCATTTCTTGTAAATTTCAAGCCACTTGTTTCATTTTTTGTCTACGATTATTGTGTACACGTTAATCGGTCAAAGATATTTTAAATACCATCAATCGGATCGATTAAATTTCTGCTAGTACGCTATCAACTCTGCCACTTACATAAAATACATAATTTTTTCTAGTTTTTTTTTATATTGAACTAGCCACCCGCTCCAGTTTCGGTTAGCAGAGCATATACTTTGTGTTGTAATGTCCTATCATTTCATTAGATCTTCAATAATCATGGTTATATTTCACAAAACCTGAAAACAAATTATATAGGAACCTAAACATTTCTGATTAATCACTCTGTCTGAAGGTGTCAACCTTGTAAAAATTCACTGTGTACATAGTTTGTGTCTTTTAAACTTTCTGTCTGTTGTAACTCTGTCGTGTTAAATGTTAGCGTAACTTAGCTTTTGAAGTCAGTATTTAAATAAATAGTATGCGTTGCAATGTTGGTTAGAATTTCTTCGTGACGCTAACCGCAAACTATAAACAAAGAAAAAATCCTTACTAATGCATAATGACTAACAATATATTTCTCGTATTAATTATTCACATAGTTTTCCCAATAATATGTAAGAAGCAATGCATTGCAACATACATTTGAGATATCGTGCATTACTAAAAAAAGAAATAACAAATAATGTAAACAAAGAATACGACTTTTTACGACGTAGGCAAACATAACGGAATTCCATTTGATATCGGCCTCTCTCGCTTCCTAAACATTGATATATATTATACACAAACATATTTGTCGGGTTACGGGTACTCTTAACCGTCAGTTCGCACTGCTGAAACACGCACATAAAACATGTGGCGATCTCAGTTTTTTTGTCATCAGACAGAACATCAGAAATGTTAAAATACTTCGTTACAGATGTTTCGTCTTGAAACTTCTTTAATCGATTCATTTGATGTTCGATTATTGAAAAAAAAAAACACAGGCAGTCATAACGACTGTCCACAGAAGTGAAAAATTAAAAGAGATGGGAAGACGCGACGATAGTTCAAAAATAAATAAATAACATACATAATCAACAATAATAAACCCTTTCAACTTAAAAATAAAATTCAAAATTGAATACGAAAAAAATAAACGAAAAAACTTCATCGAAACTGTTACAAATTCATGCATGTGCGTGTTGCTGACGCATGTCGCATATTGTTCACGCGAACCTATAAGATTTAATCCTAAATATCGTCTAACGCGAACAAAGAAGTGTTCACTTCAAAAACTGAAATCATAACAGGTGTTTATGGCAATATTTTCTTATTCTTTAGTATGGCACCAATGTGGTCGTCGTAAGTTCGCCTGGGATGACTCCTACTCTACTCGCTTTCGCGAAATATCTATTTTTATTTGCTTGTCACTCAACAAGACAAATATTGTACAAACAACAATAGTGCATGAGTTTAGTAAAACAGCACTCGACATTATTTTTTTAGCAACGTAATTGATAAGCAAACATTTTATTATCTACATTTTTGCAACATTCAGGGACGCAGCACTCGGTACAGTCTGTGATGTATCGTGAGCGGGAAAATAAACTCGGGGATTACCTGTGGAGCCTTATTCTGATTCAACTTGCGTAGTAGCTTCGAATTATTAATAATGCATATATGTTATGCTATTCTATACTTATTGGATAGAATAAAAATAAAGTGTTTTAAAAAATTTAAATAAGTGATATTTTAGTTTAGTGACAAATTTGTACATAAAAAATTAAAACATAATAGTTGGCATTAACTTATAGCGATTAAGTCGTATTGGCTTAGAAATACCGCTGGCAATAGATCATAGTTATTAAGTATACTGATCAGAAATATAGATTATTGGGATTTGCAAGTGGATCGATGTTATACATCGATTTCCTTGATGTTCAGTTTTTGTACTTATATTTAGTTTTAGCCAAAACCGGGAACATAAGTTCCGGGGTGAGTCCTATTTTTATTATATTATTTATTTAAATATATATTTTGCAGCCTTTTTTAAATAACTGTGAAATACGCCTAATAGACAAGACGAATTCAGCATTGGTGCATCAGTCTCAACCACGCTCTTCTTTTTTCAATTTAAACATTTGATGTACATAAACGATACAATAATTTGTGTTGATATGTCGTATGTAAAGTTTTTCAGGATTATAGGTACTCTATGCCTTTTTCGTACTCGTAAAACTGTGTGTGCAAAATTCCATGATGATCGAATAGATCTTTATGGCGTAAAAAGTAATAAACAAAGTTCATACAAATTTAGAATAAAATTTCTCAAACGTTCTAACTTCGTTGCAATTTATAATGACACTTATGAAAGAATGAAAGAAATTAAGAATAAGGACGTTATGCTCAAGTTATAAGAAGGACTGCACGTTTCGTTATCGAGAACGACTTGGTCGCGATAACTGTTTACTCTTTTGCGGCAACCGGGTCCTCCCCCAGTTTCTTCAGCAGTGGGAATATTGTTATCATTTGACCTGATTGATCTTTAAC
>JWHW01031800.1:81809-98713 GCA_000931545.1 Papilio glaucus | reverse complement strand
CCACTCACCCTGAGGAAGAGCCCCCGATGGGCTCGAAACTAGTCGGTACATACACCGAACCACGCGTGAGGAAAGCCGTTTTTAATTAGTGTGACAATTATCTTAATCATATACTATGCTGTTTCGGTGGAACAGTTTTCAAATGAAACGAAATAACAGTTTCTTATTTATTGAGAATATAGAATACATATAGATAATAATATAGAATAGACAAATAATAATTTAACTCAAAATATTATAATTCCTTATTCAGTGTGCAGAGTTTATATTGCATGCAGATACGTTGCTCAAATTTCCATATAGACCAGGACGAGGAACTTACTCCGTTGAAACTAAAATTGAGAACAGTTAAATCGAGACAAGATACGGGGTTTTATGAGAACCACTGCAGTTATACGGCATGTTTTCAATAACAGAAATGAAATACATAAGTACAGATTTCTTAACCCGAATTATATATTTTTTCGAACGGTGTTCTTTATTGCACGTTTGCGAGCTGAAGGACTAGATCAAGAAAAGTGTGTCTTGTCTGTGAAAAATCTTTTGCGGCTATTTTTGTGGTACTTCCCGATAACCTAGAAAAAGAAACCTAGGAAAAAAAGCAGCCGATTCAGCTTGCCGTCAATATTGAGAATATGCAAAAATATTTATAATTTTAACGTTTAAATACTCTTTTTTATTTAATCATTACTTCATACAAACACTAAAAAAAATATGGAACTAAAAAAAATATGAAGCGAAAGGAACTCCTTTCCAACCTGGTGTCCATGAGACACCTTTTCCTCTTTTAGTATTTAAAAATGTTAGAAAATTGGGTAAATAATTAACTTATATCTGGACACATTGCTCGCAGAACGGACGTCCGGATGGAGCCATGTTTGAGTAAGGCTTCCCACAACATGGACCGAAGATCTGGTCAAAGTTGCGAGAGTACCGAACGAGGACGACAGGAACGAACAAATCTTAGTGGAAATTTGTAGGCGGCTCTACGTCCAGCAGTGAACATTTACGACTTTTATCAACCACTCCAACAAAGATTATGTTTATACGAAGAAATAAATATAATAAATACATTTAAAAAGCCGAAACTGTTCCAAATTCAAATAAGCATGTTGTTGACGCATGTCGCATGTTGTTGGTGCGAAACTATAAGATTTTCCACTATCAAATATTGTCTAACGCGTCTACAAAAGTTTTCACTTCGTGAAATAATTTTGTAAATTGGTTCAGTAGCTTTTATGTTTATTCCATACAAACGTACAGAGATATAAATTTTTCCTCTTTATAATAGTGTAAATAAAAAAACTTCAAGGGTTACTTAGAATTTGAATATTAGATATTCTAACAACGTTTTATTCAGTCAACTCGCTCCAAAAAACTTACGAGGGTGTAACTAACTCGTGTTACAGTCACTTCGCTGAGGTGTTACGTCCCTAGAAAAGTTGCAAGTAAAGTTTTTGTGTAAGTTTTCGATTCGTTCAAATGAACCGAATTAAATTTTATTCTTCACTTCTCTAAGTTAGTTGAAGCTAAAATAACGTTACGAGAAGTTTATTTTGCAATTTTCTAAAACTTTTTATATTTATTGAAAATAATATGCATTTAATCATGAGATGCGA
This sequence comes from Papilio glaucus, assembly GCA_000931545.1. NCBI lineage: Eukaryota > Metazoa > Arthropoda > Insecta > Lepidoptera > Papilionidae > Papilio > Papilio glaucus. The sequence continues at coordinate 97,094 of JWHW01031800.1, read as the reverse complement.
TTCTCAAGAAGTATGTTAGGCGTGACTTTGAACGATAAGATTAAAAATAGCGTTATAAGGTTTTCCCTTATAACGCTAGTGCGAAATAAAAGTGGATATTGTGATTAGAATTGAGAAAAGTATGTTCGGGCAACATAAATATAACGAATAACTAAACAAATTTATGTTGCAAAAGTGAGTGGCAGTGTTGGTAGGGGACGCCCTACAAACCTAGAAGAGTTTATATCGATCAGATTAGTGGCTTACTAAAAAAGGGCCATAATCGACGAGATTGTATGCGTAGATGTATGGATGTAGAAGAAACAAGAGAGGTGTGTCAAGATCGCGTCAAATGGAAATCCATGATATCTGCCTACGCCTCTGGGTTACGGGCTTGAGTGCATATTTAGTTTATTAATCTAATGATACCTAATCTTCTAGAGTTAAGGGCCATTAACAATCAAAAGGGTGACACAATTGTGAACAGCCTGTGTGTAAGTAGATAAAAAGGAATGAATGAGAGAATGGGGACTATGGCTCCTTTTTAAATGTGATACTTCCTCCAAGTCGAGCCATTCGAGTAACAGCTGCTGCTGCTATTAGTGTCAGTGTTTGGTCATGATTTTGGGAAATTTCATTCATTTAAATATTCAAACGTTTTTTTATATGATTGTGTTGTAAAATCGTCGTGCTGATAAAACGATGTATATGTAAATATATCGATATAAATACAATATTACTGCTTCTACGTTCGAATTGTATTTGATATGTACCAATGTAGTTTCGATGTTTCCCCGATCCCTCAGGAGGCGAACAAATAAGTGAACGCTGCCACAGTATAAAGTACAGACTAACCGTTAAGTTCATTCCTACAACCCCTTTTGAGATATATATTTTTAGATCCATATATTCGTAGTTGAATTGGCACAAAGTAATTAGTTTTAATAGAGCCCGAACACCATCTGTTGAAGGAGAAGAAGATTGGACGTGGGCGGGATAAATAGGAAAAGGTATCCTTTAACCTTTAACGCATCTGATGCTCATGCTTCTCCCAAGCTTGATCGATCTACTTTTTGTTCAAAGGGATTGCTTATTATGCTAGTATTACTAGTGGATTATATACGTTTAAATAAATTTTATAGTACAAATTAAATTAAAGTATTATTTACAATAAAGATTTTTTATTTAAAAAAAGATGAGGGTCATCCTTATCATTATGTTGCAAAAGTGAGTGGCAGTGTTGTTAGGGGACGTTCTAGGAGATCCTATATCGATCAAATTAGTGGCTTACTAAAAAGGGCGATATAAGGAGCACCCATAACCGACGAGCATGTATGCGTAGATTAATCCATCTGTAGAATGATGTAGAAGAAGCGAGAGAGGTGTGCCAGGATCGCGCCAAGTGGAAATACATGATCTCTGCCTACTCCTCTGAGTTACTAGTTACGAGCGTGAGCGCATATTTATTTGTTTTATTTTTATTTAAAAAATGGTCATGGCAGCTGTAAAACCGGGCGCTATAATATTTGAACTTTTAATTAACACCAGAAGAAGTGAAAACTTAAAATATGTAAGAAGGCGCGACAAAAGTTCAGAAATAAATAAGTAAATAATAAACAAAAATAAACTCTCATATCAATATAATAACATTTTAAATTGAATATAAGAAAAATAAATAACAAAGAGTTCTTTCTACCTACAAAATTTTCCCCCTGCCAAATATCGTCTAACGCGGAAGTAATTTTCTCTTCAAAAACCTAACAGCTACATGAGCTCGCCTCGTAGTGTTATACGTTATGTGTATCGCCCACAATATTTTACCAATTCGATGTTTATTACCACATTGCTCTTTAATATTGGTTAATATTTATGATGCCCAGGCATTATGTATAAAGACCAATTAGTAAATTCACGTGACGACCAATTAAAAAATAATGAACAATTAATCGCTCTAGCCATAACATAAATTAAACGTGAGACAACCGTCTTACGTACGTTTTCGGGTTTATTGGTTTAGAATTGGAAATCTGTTGTCTCTGTGATTACGTAAAAAGTGATCAGTTATAAATTACGTCACATGATTTTCAGAGACCCTCGTCTGTCATTGTTACCATGAGTTAACACTCCTGAAAACATTGACGTAAAACAAGTTGTCATCTCACTTTTTCATTTTATTAAAAAGGAGTAAAGGTGTGTTAAAAAGTACAAGTATAATAAATAATAACATAATAGCTATATATGGAATGGTAAAGTTTCTCTGCATTTGTAACATTCAAAAGTACAGCAATAATACGGCTTATTCTACGACGATCTCTCGGGAGACGACCGAACAAGTTTCATAGCAACAAGTGGACAGAGCCACAGTGTAGTCAAAATCAGTATGACACAAGCGCTTATTGAAAGTTGTTATACTGATACTAGAACGATATTAAGACTGAAATGACTCATGGAAGTGAGAGCTGGGTTTGGCAAAGCAAGCATCTTAGAAGAATTAATATGTATGCGGAATCGTCAAAGACGTAGACTTTACGTCCTCTAGACGTGAATTTTAAGACGTCTGCATCATCTGTCTATCTGTGACCATATTTCGAAGGCCCCCGCCATTATATATGGTTAGATAAACCACAAGTCCTCGCAAAAGAAACCGCTTCTTACCCGCAACTTGCTTACTGAAATGAAAACATCTTTAACCGCGTTAAACGCTTTTTGCTAGGGATGGTGGTGGTGGTGATGTTGGTGGTTGGTTGGTGGTAATGATGGTGGTGGTGTTGGTGGGAGGTTGGGGGTAATGATGGTGGTGGTGGTGATATGTGATGATGTAGGTGGGGGTTGGTGGTTGTGATGGTGATTCTAATGGTGGTGAGGATAGTGGTGATGGTATTGGCATGGCGGTGGTGATAATGATCGTGGTGGTAGTGGTGATGGTGGTAGCGTTGGTGGTGATGTGGTAGTGGTGGTGATGTTAGTGATGGTAATGATGATAGTGACGGTTTGGTAGTGATGAGGTGGTTTTTGATGCCGCAGCAGGCGAGGTCGTAAACAGCCGTCTTCTTTTGTTATTGTTATGTGCCTTGAACAAGTGCGTTATTACTTCACCATTTCTTTAACTTTAAAATTGAATAGCAACAACACCGATTGAAATGTAGCTTTAAACAGATAAACAAAATTAAATTGTTTGTAATATCAAAATATTTATTAAAACTGATGTTTTATGTTTTATTTTGTAGATGTATATTAAGGTAAACACAATTAATGTAAAAAATACGATTTCAAACTTTTATTATGCGAAGTCATTAATATGTTTTATTGATTTCACGCATTTCACGTCGACGAAGTCGCGGACAACAGCTAGTTTTTGAATATATCCCCGTGTTACAATATAATACAAACATATCACAGTCAGTTAAGTAAATTTGAAACTCAAAGGAAACTAATTTAGTTTTCCTGTTTTAAATTTACCATTTAGTTAAATATTGCGACTGACAGTACGTAAAAAGTTCGCAATAACTTGCTGCTACTCCATGTTAATGAAAAGTTGTGAGTGATAAACAACAATGTGCAGCTATCTTACGCCCGGAGCCGCGATCCAGCTAGCAGTGCTCATCCGGACACGTCGGGCGTCGGGAGCGTGCAACGGACACGCAGCGGGACGTGTCACGCGAACACTTTCAACGTGACAAAGATTTGTCGGAACTCGACGTGTTAATGTATCGTGTATACAAAACATTTATTATTGTACTTAATGTTTGAATAAAATGTATTCCAAATTCTGAATGTGATCAACGAATTTTGTTAATTAATTATTTGTAATTATTAATCAATGTGGAAGTGATAAGAAACAAGTGGTAAGTGATCTTTGTTCATATCATGTAAAAATATTTTTCTTGTATGTAATGTGATAGTGTTATTTTAGGTTAGGAATATGCAAGCAAGCAAGCGGCCCTCCTGATGTCAAGTGACTACCAGTATTCTAATATTCAATAGAGGTGTAAACGCCTTTGTTTACATTGTTGAGTGGAGTTTACTTTACTCTATTGAGAAGAGAGCATCTAAAGAGCAGGAGAGTATAGTACGATGAGATAGCTCACTTAACAGACAAAATGCGGGAACAGAAGGACAAAATGCAAAATCCCCTGTACTTGACAACTATCATCTGGTATCGGTACCAGGCCTGATATGAGGTCGTGAGATTTCTTCCCAAAATACGATGGTCATACTTTTAGGATAGTCGAACTTTAATTCACAGGACAATAAAAATGACAGTACATTTTTTTCTAAGACGGATTCAGTGTGAGTGACAGAAATAATCTGAGCAGGATTAGTGTCAACAAATTAACTGTTTACTGTTAAAAAAAAACAGAAGCCTCTATATGGATCTATAGATCATCATCAACATGGGCATTTTCTAATTCATCGTTGGACATATGTACGTAGTATCTAGCAATATAAAAAATGGTAAAATGATCGTATGCGTGATGATGGTAGCCTTATATAAAATCTGTTTTCCGCCCGATAATGACTTCCACTACTTCTATCTTCACGTGATACGTATCATCGACTCCAGGTTTTTATAGTGTTTGTACGCAATGAGGTGATATATCGGTGATTGTCTGAGTAATTCACAATTTTTGAAGTGGAAATTTCTTAAGCCGCGTTAGACGATACTTTTTAGAGACAAATCTTATAAGTTCGCGTGAGTAACATGCTTAATATGCGTCAGCAATATGCATATTTCAATTTGGAACAGTTCCGACAATTTTTTTTCTTGTCACAAAATATGTTGTTAGGCAATGTTGTAATGTAAATCTTTATCTTCGTCGCGTCCGGAAGTCGCAGCTTACGCGCGCGGTGAGCTGCGAAGCCTTTGAGCCGCGCTACCTTCACATAAATCGTGCTACTATTACAAATCCTTTATAAAGACGCAATTTACTCGACAAATTTTATCATTTAACATCCTAGCGTTTTCGTTGTACAATTTGTTGTAAAATGTTTGAGTTGCTTTACAGCTACGATATTTTATTTATTACTAGCGATCCGCCCCGCTTTCGCACGGGTACCACTAAAAAACTATCCTACCTTTTAAGTTGGACGAATAGCAGATTGGAACCCATGACGTCATGTTTCATAGTCCGTACCTGTATCTATTAGGCTCTTGTCGCTTTTACAAGGTTTTTAGCATTTTATAGGTGTAAGCTATATCGTTGTACCCTTGAATGAGCCAGAAATTATTATTTTTGAAAAACATCGAAGAAAATTTCTATGTGCCGGATCCAAGTAACATCAAAACTAACGTTAATAATGAATTATTCTTACAATAAAAAATAAAAAACATTCTTATGCATCTATAAGGCATTGGGCACAGAAAATCCGCGTAGCTCTTTGCTACGAAACAAGCTACGTGATCCAGTTACGAGGCCAAAGTGCGGAACATACACTGTTATGCATTTAAATTAGAGTCAAATCCACCTTATTTATATTCTTACAATGACAATGATGTGTAGAGACGTTTTATTTACAAGTAGCTGTGCCCCGCGGTTTCACCCGCCCTGCAAATGATATTACTGTAACCCATCATCATCTCACTGCCCTTTTCCGCGTATATGGGGTCGACACAGTATGGCAGTAGCAAAGTTAAATTGATATCTGTAACTATTTTATTTATAAACCGATTAAGATAAAACAAACACTAAATGTTAAGTGAAGCTTACCACAATACATTAGTGAAAACCGCACCCAAATCGGTTAATCTGTTTCTGAGATTAGCGGTAACAAACGCACAGACAAACAGACAAACCGACAAACAGACCAAAATTCTAATAATCATTGTTTTGGGTTCTATTGCGTTTGTGAAGGCCCCTAATAATAGTTTTTCTCAATTATCTTTTATGTACAGACAGCGATCAGTTACATTTTTATTATATGTATAGATAAGTTACCAAGTCTTTTTTTTAATACAAACGAGCGTAGACTGAGATTACAATGTCATCCGCTTTTTAAGTTATGGTCAGGGCCTATAGATACTACGGCTACAGCTAATAGAACACTAATTTAATTTAAATACGGTCTATTTTGTCGATTACTTTCTCTAAATTGGTCCTAGGACTATGATTATGGGTTATATTTGCTTTGAAATTGAACTTGAAACATTTGTATTGATAGCCAACTTCAAAAAAAAAATGAATAAAACATTAATCTATTCGTCAGTAATGCGCAATATCTACAACAATGTGGTATGACTTATAATTTTGATTTTTGATTTGATTTTGAAATCTTTTGTTTGAATAGTATTCATAAATTCATCTATATCTCTATTTAAATTTCTATTTATTATAATGAAAAACTTAACGTATTCGTTTATCTTCTTGTCAAATAAGGTAATGCAAAACAAAAATCAAGAAGAAAGCTTTGAACAGCGCCCGGAAGTTAATTTAATAAGGTCTTCACGATCCGATTGTCTTATATTGTTGCACTTTAAATTCTGGTCCCTATTTTTCATCTCGTGTAAAAATTTAAAAATTCTTAAATTTTTATTTTATGCGTATATTTTAGTTAAATTCCAAGGCCCTTCTCATAAATTTACTCTTCCTTTCCTGCCTTACAGGTTTGCAATCTTTACATAAATCTTCTGTTTATTCCGATTGCTGGACAACGGTGTGGTGGTTTCTGCTTTCAAAAAGTCAAATGATGATGATTTGATCCCGTAATCTTGTGGTTTGTAACCGATGAGCGTATTTGCGTACTAGTATGAGTTTTGAACAAGCTAGTACAAGCAAGTTCCTCGGTTTGGACGTGAGTGAGATATTATTCTTGGCGCTTAAACTTCAATCACTCGTTAAATTGTAGTTGGCAAGTGATATTGTGGACGTAATAATCCCTTAAGCTCGTCCCTCGTCACGTTAAGGACGGCATGGTGAAACGACATTATCTGAATATCTCCATCCTTGGTTTTCCTATTATATAATCCAAAATGATTTTTGAACCTACGTACTTCCTTAAATTGTAGCCAAAATAGTGGAGAAGCTCCGTAGCTATGTCGCCGTTTAAATGAATAGGCCGGCTCGACGGAAATATTGTCACTGAGTTTCGTCTGATGAGTGAGACGAAATCTATAGTATAAAAAAAGTAACAAAATACAAATAACTTGTAATAAAAACTTTTAGTTTTTTTTTATCAAAGAGATTATCTCTATAATAATATATTGTACATTCGACCAAGTCTTTTGACGATGGAAAACCTCTCGTGTGGTTCTTTGATCTGCGTATTATCAACAAAGATTACAATTCGCCGTCGGCACTTTAAGATTGTTCTTGACATTCAAAGTTCAGCGAGGTATTTTTAATGGGTTTTATTTTACTGAAACGTAGTAAAAATTATATTATCCTGTTTTAATGCTATTTTTGATTGTATCATAAACATTACTTCATATTAAACACAACAATTCTGTCTGTCAGAAAGCGGTAAGCTCCAAAACTACCGCCATTTATAACAATAGTGGAACCAAAAAATGGAAGAGGTAGTAAGGGATAGAAAAAAGATGTCTGTTGTTAAATGTAACGTATTTTACGTTGGTATTATATATACTTCTCACGTTGCCCGGTTATAATTTTTGAAGTGAAAACTTTAGAAACGATAGACGATATTTGGTAGGGGACAAACTTATAGGTTCGCAAACTTATAGGTAAACAGCGTCAGTAAAATGCGCCACTATCACTCGTCAATCACTTATTTGAATTTGGAACAATTTCGACAATTTGTTTTCAATTATTTTTCTTGTATCTTGTTTTCAATTTTGAATCTTATTGTTAAGATGCAAGGGTTTATTTCTTGATTATTTATTTACTAATAGCTGGTCCCGCGACTTCGTCCGCGTGGCAATCAATAAAAATGTCGTGTAGTACACATGCTCATACGAAAATTAATCTTATTCTTCTTATTTGCGAATCGAACCTTTTATTTTAATTACATTGTAAATTTAACAACAAATTCAATGGCTTCGTCATCATCGTCTTCTTGTTCTTCTTCTTCATCGTCTTCTTGTTCTTCTTCTTCATCATCCTCTGCTTCTTCATATTCTTCTTCATCATTTTTTCTTTTTTTCCCAATTTTGAGTTTTTGTATGTATTGGGCGGAACCTAGATTTTTTATATTACCTATCTTCCAGTAAACGTCCCGGTTCAGTTGTTTCGGAGATTACCCAGAATAACCGGATAGAGAGACAGTCAGACAAAGAATTTAAAAATTGTATTTTTCTTATAAGTACCGTATATTGTGTATCGAATGTCATGTTGTGTACCGTATATTATGTATCATGTGTATTGTGTATCGAAATATTATTTTAATATTACATACAGACACTCCAATTTTATTTATCTGTATTTATAGACTGAAGTGAAAACTTCTTTAGCCGCAGTAAGCGAAAATTGGTAAGAGAAAATCTTATAGATTCGCGAGATCGACATACTCAACATGCGTCAGTGACAGCGACATGCTTATTTGAGCTTGGAATAGTTACGAGGAAATTTTCTTTTATTCCATTTTTAATTTTATTAATATGCAAGGTTTTATATTTTTACCATATTTACCTAATAACCAACGCATTCAAATTTGTTGCCTAATATAAAACAGTGGACACTAAGCATTTGCATTTGTAATAGCCCTTGGGTCATGTTGTACCTTAGACCTTTCAATCATCTATCATGGTTTATTTGATTTCATCAGAGATTACCCTTACGGCGAATCGTGTACCTTAAGTTCTCAGATTAAGGTCTAAAATGTAATGGCTAATGGTTTACCATGGTTCAAGCTTCATTCGCAGCGAAATAGGGATTAATGGCAACCCTCAAACGTACAGCGATTGCGTGACGAGAACTGATGTAGTCGATTATAATGGTATTGCTACAGTAAATTTGATTTGTAAATGTAGTGCTTGAGGGAATACTTGGTAAATAGGATATGATATAAGGATACTTATTTCCGAACTAGTAGTAGTCCAATCCATTGAAGTATGATTTATGATGATGAAGTCAACTGATTTTGAGACTAATTTAAACGAACTGTCCCAATCAGTAAGACACTAAGAAAACGATGGCCACCTTGGGATTAAATGGGTTGCCATTTAATGACAAGGGGACATGCCATAAAATAAAGCTATAATAATAATACTTCTGCAATTTTACGTCGTAACTATTTCATCATTATATAAATTCGATATAAGGAGTACCCGTAACCGACGAGCATGTGAGCGTAGAGGTAGGAGAAGTGAGCGCCAAATGGAAATCCGTAATCTCTGCCTACCCCTACCGTAAGTTTTTTTCACACTGTCAAGCCTTGGTCCGCAGGTCGAGTCCCTTGTACTTGCAATTACTTGTTAAGAGAAGTGTCATTACTTCGAATAAATATTTAGCCCGATTCAACGTTTTTTGTGTCCGTGTTTCAACTCCCTCGGGACGGGCGGAAACCCCGTCTAAGTTTTGGAGTATACGTGTTTTTTCCTCCTTCATCTCATTATGTTTTCATGTTTTTTTTTCGTTAAGGTCCCACTGATGAATAAATGAAAAACTTTTTCCTTCGAAACAAGCTACTTTAAACGAAAGCATGATGAAACAATGTCTTATCATTGAAAATTATTTTACGGGCGTGTTACAAATATAATGAGAAATTATTTGTTTTACACTACATTTTGTCAAAAACACAGGTCATAAGGAGTTCCTACAGAAGTGTTAACTCAAAACAGGAAGGCGCGACAATAGTTCAAAAATAAGCCCTTGTATCTTAAAAATAAAATTCAAAATTGAATACAAGCAAAATATCGTAAAGCAGCAAAATATATAAAACACTAGTGGACCGCCCCGGCTTCGCACGGCACGCCGTAGCACTATAAAAGTCGAGATAAAACTATGCTATCTTATAAGTTAGATCGAACTGCACATGGTGTGCGAATTTTATTATAATCGGTTAAGTGGTTTAGAAGTCCATTGAGGACAAACATTGTGACACGAGATTTATATATATTAAGACTAATAATATGATATTGGCCGGTAACGCTGGCGGCCGTTTGCTAGATAAATTGTGACAGTCTCTCGGCTGAACGATACGCAGCGGTTGACGGTATGTCCGGAATCCGGAAATAATTGCTTCGCGTCCAATTAATGGGGCCCGTTGTGCTGATGCCTTTGAACAGGATCCCGTCTCAACATAAATCGTGTTTAAATTGCGAACCTTTTTGAAAGGAATAAATATCTTTAAGTAATTCTACTCTTTGTTCAAACTTATAAGAAAGATTATTTATATTTGCTGAAGAAACGTGGAACGTATTTTGCTACCGAAAAAAAATATCGTTGAATTTTTATCTCTAACAGTAAGAGAAAAAGATTCAACGATTTTTTTGTCTTTTCTTTTTTTTTTCTTCATTTCTCTAACAGATAGAGTCTAACTGTTGGTTCTTTCGATATAAAAAAGGAGCCAGTTCCTTATATTCTCACCCACTAATTCCAATTGTCCTTTTGTAATAACTCCATAATTTGCCTTTTATAATCTATATAAAATATCGTTCTTCCAAATGGAACTAAATAAACACAGCTTACAACCGAAATAAGCTTCTCTTCTTTTACATCAAAGAATATTACTTACTATTTGAAAAAAAATCTTCTTTTTAGATGGTTTTTAATCAAAGAAATATTTGACATCATCAAAGTAACCACTGCTAATCGAACCGATTGCCTTTATCGGATCAGCTCGGGCAAAGAAAGGAAAATGTTTTTATTACTGATTGGACTGGCGCGATTGAACGTCTTGTAATAAGTATTGGATGCTTTAAAAAAACTCACAGTTTTTTAGATACTAATTAATGTAGATTAAGGGTTCAATGTATAACTAGTAGATTCTATCGTCAATTCTAATATAAACAAGTGCGAATAAAAAAATATGAATGGTTTATTTCCCTTTTCTCCCTAACCTTCACTCATATTCACTTTCCGGTTCGCCAATTCTTTTCCGAGGAAGTCTGTTTCGACTGTTTTCATTTATTGTTTGTACATTAATTATTTCATCATAAAAATAAGAAAAATTACCTTTCATAATAAATAAATAAAATAATAAAACACTCACGCCCGTAAATTCGATGATAAATTCTCATTCGCTTCTAACCATTTCTCTACATCGGTGCACATATATGCGTTCTCTACATATATGCGTAAATCCTCATTGGTTCCGGGTACTCAGGTACCTCCTGAGTATGTTACCAATCTAGTCAGTATAACTTCAATTAATGCAGTATACAGTTGATCACTTGCTTCAATTGAAGGCGACCCTTATCTCAAACAGGAATTCAATGAAGCGCGATTTCTGTTCTGAACAGCGCTTGAATAGGAATCCTCATTGGGATACGGTCCATTGTTATTTAATATATAAATTATAAAGAGAGAATCTTATCATTGTTAAACTCAAAGGACAATCAATGGACAGGTTAAATTGTCTTGAGAATGAATGTGGCCCAAAGGTTCTATAGTTCTATAGTTTTTTTTGTAGAAGAAGATGGCAAAAGAACCAATGGTTTACCCGATACCAAGTGAACGCTACCCATACGACTAACTTTGGATAAACAGAGAAAGAATATTTCATTTTCCATCCACCCCCTCCCCTTTAAATTCTTTTCCCTTTCCTAGCAATTGCTTACAAGATAAAGATAGGAAGGGGAGATTACTAGGAGAAGGTCTCCGGCACCTCAATCTTCAGACGAAACGCTTTTACTTCACGCCTGTCTTCTTTGACGTCATCGTATTTCATCGGTCGAGTCGTCCCATTCGTGCAACTGATATTGTTGTTGCGGGCTCTACTGCCACTATTAAAATGTGGTAGGCTTCCCGCAAGGTCTCTTTCTAATCGGTTATTCAGTTCTATTAAGCATATCTAGCGTATATATATCGCCTCATGGCTTTCACATACAAACGTTCTATTTTAATTTAAAATATTATATAACAAGGACGAAAGATATTATTGCTACGCGTTATATAACTTTCATAAACCTAGCAGTCCAGTATCGAGCAATACAAATAACTAGAAACACCCTCTAGCTCTAATTAAAGATGTCTCATGCGAGAATGTCTGTTGGCTATACGTGAGAGGGCTGACTTCGACGTGTCTTGAACGAAGGAGTCGAGCGCACTCCTTCCTTAACGCTTCATTCACTAGTTCACTCACCCCGATAAGATGCCAATTGATTGGATACCATTCACGTAGTTTCATTCAGTTCTTTACTAAATTTTCTTACATTAATTGTTTTTATTTCATAGATGTGTTTCTTTTTAAGTAAAGGTAGGTTTTCTAAGGTTCTTTTAGGTTTGGTCTGTTAAGTGAGGTCCTGCAGGCATTTCTTTACCTGGCAAAGGCAACGCTTTCGTTTATCTTTTGTTTTTTGCGGATGTCGATATGTAATGAGGATCATATTTCAGTCACTTCTATATTTTGCTTCTGATACTATCGAAAATTATCTTAAATATTACTACTATTTTATAGAAATTAACTGTCTGCCTCTTTCAAACAAACAGTGACCAATCAGTCACAAAAAAACGAGTCAGTAGAATAACAAGGAATGAGCATATTATGTTTCATGATTCAGTCGCACAAGGTGGTTCTCTGTGAGCTCATATTAATTTTATTGGTTTATTGAATAATCGTTTTCATTTATAATAAAACCTAATTGTTAAAATTAATACCTTGGATTTATTTTTAAATGTTAAGCGAAATACGATACTGGTAAAGCTATGCCAAAATTCTGTAATATATCCTAGCAGCTACAGCATAAAATGAGCTATACATTTTACCTATTGAACATTTTTGTTTCAATATTGTATTGTTCGGTTTATTTTAATTAAGATATTCTCTGTAATTATTTTTAAGATCATCGTATTCAATTGGTAATTCTTGTGTATCCGTATTTATAATTGTTAAATATTAATTACAGTAATAGAACATAAATTAATATATATTTGTGATTTCCCGCGATATACCAATTTCGTTTACATTTGTATCTTTCTAACTTTCACAGTTTCTGTAATCGTAGAGTGGTTTAAACAATTGTCCAGTTTTATAAGCCGCTGTTAACTTTGATGTGATGAATATCTCACTAAATGGGCTCAAGTTGTTATCGAGTAACTTGGGAAGTTGACTAAGACAGTACTATTTCAAATATATTTAATACCTCGACCCCTTGTCAGAAGCACTGACGGCTAATTTAAAATTACAAATAAAGTTTTGATAAGACTATCTGCCGGTCTATGCAATCTAAAAGGAGTAATTGTTGGAGCATGTAAATATAACATTAGTTAATTATCAAAATAATTTACTACTGTTTCTTTTAACCGTTCAAACTAAGCTTTATGTTAGTTGGAAATAGTTTACGACAATAATCGAATGGCTTTGCACTCATAACCATGTTGTGCATGTTTCGCAGTCCGTTATCCATTAAAATATATTGCACGTAGTATATAATATTGGTCTCGTCGCTTTTCACATCACAGCGATTCATTCCACTTAGCCGAGTGTGAGAATTAGCTCCGTAGAATATTGTAAGAGGCGCCAAGATTGAACCAACGTGAGCCAGTTCACCTTATTACTAACTGCTCGTCTTCGGCAGCGGCCGGGTGAATTTCAATATTCAACGTCATAGTAAAAAATATAGCTTATGTTGCTTCTACGGTGAAAATATTATTCAAATCCGTTCATTAGTTTCAGAGTTCATCCGTTTCAGAATTTACAAACTATACCATATCGTGACACTCCCGACAAGAATACGAAGCTAATAACTTCAAAATTTGTACCTCCGTTTAGGATAGGAGGTAATAATAGAACGTGTATGTATGTCCGTTCGTACAATTTTTCAAGACTGCTACCCACAAGCATCCGCAACAAGCAAATGAGTCGCAGATCGAAGAGGAGAAAATGAACAGGAAAAGGATATTTTATTTTCCCCATTTAGCCCCTCCCCATCCTACCCTTATTAGGAAAACATGGGAAAGGGAAGAGGACTGAAATTAGGCCCCCGCACCTCACTCATCATTTGAAACGCAGAATACTTCTACTTCTGTCTTCTGTGAGGTGTTGATATTTCACCGGTCGAGCCGGCCCATTCGCCCCAACAGATTTTGTTTTTGCGTGCATGCAATGTTTGATAAATGTGAAACGCTTGTTTGCTGCCTGTTTATTTTCGGTTTATAGCAGAAGGCTCATCTTTCTATCTCTGTCTACCCCAGCGTGCAACTAGAGTGATAAAGAAAAAAAGGGACATGAATGCAACTAAAAACAACGCTATTTATCATTTTGAATGTTAAACCTAGATTATTTAAAGACCGTAGCTGTAAAAAGCTACGTGAGTACGGAAAAAAACTACCGTTTTCAAACCAATACTACTAGTTACTCCTTATCTATATATTTATGAATATAAAAATATGTTCCCTATAGACTCAGTTTGAAACCTTTTGATTGGCGTAGCGTGTGATTCTGGTGTGGAGTTTGGTAGCGATCGGATCTACATAATTGCTGCTACCCGTGCGAAGCGGGCGGATCACTAGTACGTTATAAAATTATTTAATCCGACGTTACTAAAAGACCTCTGGCTAACTCCGGTCGTGAAGAGGAGACAAAATTAACTAGATTCATTAAAGCGGATTAGTTAGGTTTCTAATTTTCTGCAGAGAAAAATAAATGAGCTTGATTTTCCCGACAAAATCTTAATGCCCTATCTTCTCTGTAGTGTGCGATTAATATAAGAAACTACAGGATTAACTTGGTCTGCAAGTTTAGAACTATTTTGGCTAGAAAATTCATCATTGTCGCATTATATCTCCATTTTTAACCGACTTCAAAAAGGAGGAGGTCATCAATTCGTCTGTACGTTTTTTTATGTTTGTTACCTCAGAACTCCGCTCCTGGTGAACCGATTTCGATGATTCTTTTTTTGTTTGAGAGCTAATGCTTTCCCATTTTTTTAGTCAAGTTCCAACAGGTAGTTTTTGAGTTATTCTTAATAATGCATAATATGACAGTTGAAGTTTACTTTCTTGGCTTACTAAACTATACTACTAAATATACTCCAAAAATAAATATGATTAAGAATTGATTCTTATGTTTAATTGCGTAAAATTATTTTATACTTTAAAGTGCATTTTGTAGTCTTTGAATACAGTTTTTTTGAAGTCGGTTTTGTTTAATTTCTTTTTAAATATTTGGCTCTTTAGTATGTGGATTTACTTGTTAAGATAGTTGTTACATTGTTCCTCAACTTCTATCTTGTATATAAATAAACATCAA
>JWHW01031800.1:68481-80145 GCA_000931545.1 Papilio glaucus | reverse complement strand
GACACGTCAAATTGTGTATCCTACATTTATTTCACAATTTGCTGACAGTTGTCGAAGTTATCAATCAAAATAAAAATAAATAAATATGCGCTCACGCCCGTAACCCAGAGGGGTAGGCAAAGATCATGGATTTCCATTTGGCGCGATCGTGGCTCACCTCTCTCTCTTCTTCTACATTCATACATCTACGCATACATGCTCGTCGGTTATGGGTGCTCCTTATATCGGTTAAGTTAATTAAGTTCACAATCACTTGGTGACATATACAAGCGTTCCACAAACATAGCGCCATGCGCCAACTTGACTTGAATTATCTTCATTAGAAAGTAAGGGATGAAAAAACAAACGCGACAGACTTGTAACACCGACTTCTTTATTGATCATAAACTTGTTGAGACGTGTTTAATGGTCGTCTGGATGTAGGCCAAATAGTTACAGTACTTATGCAAATTGTAATACTTTGTCGGTGAAACTTTAGTGCTTGTTTATTCATTTATTATTTGCAATGCTTTTTGGGTAGTTTTTGGCAATCAATAATGGTGTAGTTACGACAATGTTATAGCGATAATTTAGCATAACAAAATGTAAAAGATATTACCGTAACAAAATACCACACGTAAAAATGTGAGCAGGTAGAAATAGGGGGAAGCGATGGAATAACACGTACAAAAATAGAGGAGAATGTGAACAAAATGCTTCAGAATTTTTTTGATATCCGTACGGTTTTCGAAGAACTTCCTAGATTCTGATTATTCCTAGATATAGATTCTTCACTAGAGACACAGCTGTATTTTCCAAACGATTTGATCAGGGTTTCTAAAAGTGATAGATACCAACCTCTAGGGTTCTAAATTTACCTTTCTTAGTAACTAAAAAATAAACTACAAGCTTTCGAAGTCTGAGTTATATTTTGCGCATAATTAAAGTTGTACCCACGTCAGCTTTTATGAAGTTAAGTATCCTTGCAAGTTGTTTTAAGTATCATTAAGGGGACGTCTGGAATTTTACGAATTGCGATAAGTGTTGTATGGTAAACATACAATTAATTTTAATACTTGAATGATATTTAGTTTGAAGAACAGAGAATTCTTATTAAGGAAATTACATAAATTTAATCTTATCAAATTTTTACAATACACAAATACACATAAAATTCGGAAAACTTTCGATTCTAAAACTTGTCTTTATAGCCTTTAATTATCTCTGACTTATCTGACGGACAAGTTGCTGACGCTAATGAAATTGAACTCGACAAAATGTAATGGATGAATGAAATTTATATAGACCAGTATAAAAACGTGAAAAGTTTGTAACTTTTTTTATTATCATAATGAGCAATTTCATTATCATGTTATAATATGAAAAAGGCCATTTTCAATTTATAATACTTACATTATATATGCAATATTGGGCAAAGGCAAGGACACAAAAATCAATACGTGAGTTAATTGGTTTATTAAAAACATTTCACATAAAATTAAAAAAATATATTTTAAAAATAAATTTACAACCTCATACGTTCTACGAGCAATGAATTATTATTTTTTACATCTATACTAATATTATAAATGCGAAAGTTTCTATGTAAGGATGTAGGAATGTTTGTTACTCATTCACACAAAATTTGGTACAGCGATAGATTAGTCTAAAATAGCACATATGAAAATTTTCGTCCGGGAAAAATGTACGGTTCCTATATACTACATCCCCATCATAATAGGGGATTTTCCCTATAGAGTCCGAAACGGCTACCCGCCCGGATCTCTAGTGGCCTATAAATTTTAATTCACTGTTTATATTAGTCGTGTACAAATAATACGTAAAGATATCCCGGTTCGCGGCTGCCCGATAGGACTGAACCACGGCTTTTAACAGGTGAAAATATTTTTAGAAATATCCACCACTTCGTAAAGCGGCGCTTCTATGACAATTCGCACTACTAGTCTCGCCGACAAAGAGAGTTCCAATATGTTCTGACCAAGCCACTTTAGGGTATTTGTGTTTTAATCCGAACCCGTAAGGGTTCCACCGTGTTTTCTCAATTAAAAAACAATACGTTCAATCTGTTTATTAATAAATTAATCATACATAGAATAAGAAGTGTGTAATATCGGAAAAGAGGTCATGCAAATTCTCCATCGGAGTTCATTCCTGCGGGAATTCACTCTAATGCCTATAAATGAGGCCCGCTAAGATCTCCCCCCAGGCAGGGTCTTAATATTTTTTTATTCTGTTTACTACTACAGTTGTTTAATGGTAACAGCTGTTTAAGGAACATTCAAATTGCTGATATGAATTAGGGTTTTTGGAGAGACCTACAACCCACTCGGCTTTTTTTAGTACCAAGATTACCATCATTTATTTACAAATAAAATTTAATAATTTAAAGAGGAAATATTCGAAAGTTAGTTCCGAATAACCTCAAAAACTACTGAACCCATATTAAAAATTATATTACCATTAGAAAGTTCTTCTAGCAGCATTATTATATCTAGGCTATTTATTTGCCTATCTATGAGTGGATAGCTAATTGACAACATTATTATGTATTGAAAGTAGTTCCCAAAGATTTCATTTTAAAACTAAGGAACAAATGAACGAAACGATTTTAAACAAACAATTAACAGTAGCATGCAGCTACGGCACTTAAAGTCGGCTCTACCGGAGTAGTACGATACTTTTGCGTCTGGTCCAAGTCGGAGGATATATCATCGAAACCTTCCCCTCTTTACCCCTTCTTTTCACTCTTATTTTCTGCACACACTTTCGAAGCGTATACCTAACTTTTCTAATTGTTTCCGATTGTATAGGGAAGGTCACATAACGTCGAGTCCGCCGAACCCGTTTGCCCATTCGCCACTTTATGCTATACCAATCCACCCCAGCTGCACCCGGGTCGTGGGATAGATTTGGTGAATGAACTTTTAAGAAAGGTTCGGTGGTTTTTGAGTTAAAGCTGAACAAAAAATCACATTATTGCTCTTTATAATATTATTAAAGGTAAAAGAATAAATGTTTCTTCTTTATAATTAACATTCAACAAATTACGTTTTACTAGTACATTATTTTCTACTGTTTTATCATTTAACAGCATTAGATAATAATACACACACATCAACCAGTAGTATGGCTTTAATTTTATCTATTAAATGATTGGAATTGAAGCCCTATATAAAAGTGATACATGCAATTTTCAGAATGCGGTAGGAAGCCCAAAGGAAAAATACATCAACAATAAGCTAATGGTTTGTCTACCTTTAATGGATAGGGGATAAGGAGGGGATAGACAGGAAAAAGGATTTTTCTTTTTCCATCCCCTTCCCGACCAAAATTTCTTTGCGTTCCCATCTCTATTAGGAAAGGATGGGAAAGGGAGGAGGATTAAATTGGGCCTCCGGTACCTCACTCATCAGACGAAACATAGAAGCTACATCTACTACACACCTGTCTTTTGAGTGGTCGTGGTATTACACCCGTCGAGCTACCGGTTCTACCACTGTTAAACTGTTGTTATTAGTTTATTTCGTGAAAACTTATTTATTATATTTACGAAGGCCATTTTATTTATAACAATAATTAATAATAGTAGGTATAGAAATATAAAACAACATAAATCGAAAGTTAAATACACCGTTAATAGATAAATTAATTTATTTTATAAACTCAAACTCTTCTGCGTTCGTGAGTTTCGATAGCTATCGTCGTAATTGAACGGAAGTTGGGGGAGCTGCGGCGTGAAAACCTTTCTATAAACTTTGTCAGTGCAAGTCCGAACTTCTGGCGTTGGCATAAAATTTATCTTCAATGAAAAGGTTTGATATCAAAAATACAATTGTGATTTTCATAGCACCACAAAATTAAGGGGAGAAATCGTTAAGGAAATTTTACTTAAATAAATAAAATAAGCCTTTATTGCTGCTTAATGAACTACATTTTTTTAAATAACCTAACCTAATCTATTTCTACATTAAATTTATAGCTTGTTCTGTAGTTATTAAACGGCTTGTCTTTCGACATAGGCCTCACCGACTCCAAAAATAAATATGATTAAGAATTGATTCTTATGTTTAATTGCGTAAAATTAATTTATACTTTTAAGTGCAATTTCTTTTTGAAGTCGCTTTTGTTTTTGTTTAAAAGTTTTTTTTTCTCGATTTTTATTAGAGACTTTGCTTCAATGTACACTCAAAAAGACATAAATAAGTACACACATACATATATGTGTGTAAAAAGCTAAAGGTTATAATTAATTTTGTTCATTGCATTTACAAATAATACACACAATCTTGTCGAGGCCATGATGTAACTACGGATCTACGAAGTAAGTATCCGCTTCTACGAAAACTAACTAACTTCTGGATAATTAATGCCACGATGGAAACGTCGTAAAAGTTTTCGTAATAAAACTGAATAACTTGCTTGCCGATTGGACACATTAAGTCTGGAATACTAGTAACAACTTTACTTACATGTGCTATTTTTATTACATGTTATGCAATTCATATATTCATATAATATTGTATTCTTTTAAGAGAGAAGAATAATATATTAAGTGTTATTTATAATGTCGCGAAAGAAAAACATAAAAGCGCGCTGTTACAAGACATTTCGATTTATTAACCGACTTCCAAAAAGGCTGAGGTTTTTTGATTGGTATTTTTTTTTATAAACATTCTGAATAACATCGGCGTAGGTGTTGCTTGTAGAATGGACGACCGATGGGGCCAAAACCATCTGGAATGTCGTCCATATACCAAACGTTTCAGCATGGATACTCTCCCGGATACTATCCCACAAGATGGCCAGATGTCCTGGCTAAGATAAAAATATTTAAGGCTAAGATTAATTGGGGAGGTCTACGTCCTGCATTGGAGATCCACATACATGTTTTTTTATATAAGAGAAGGGGGCAAACAAGCGGCGAGAACACTGAGGTGATCAACGTCACCCATGGACACCTGCAACACCAGAGGAACTGCAGATGCGTTGCCGGCCTTTAAGAAAATGATAGGCGCGGCTGTGCGTGGCTGGACATTTCGCGAGAACCGAACTGTGGTGGAATTCCAGCCATCCAGGTGGTGTGGGTGATATTCATTTGGGGCCGAACTTGCGCCTTGTATAATTGAAGGCGGTGGCCCGGCTAGAAATACTGCTTCGCTCTACTGAATACACCCACATTTTTAGAGGCTAACTTTGCCTTGTGTTCCAAGTGACCGCGAAACTGAACGTCACTCGATATAAATCATACATGATTTAATTTGATACATCAAATTAAAAAAAAAATACTCCAATCAATTCAAATATATGACACAATGGATGCGTAAAATATAAATAGACTTTATGAGTATGTTTGCTTATGATGAATTAATAAGACTCGAGTAGGCATACTCAATAGCTTTGTTTACAGGAATTAACGCGGCTGTTGCTGCTTTAGCAACTTAAGTTAGAGTTCTCAGTTGGCCCCCAGCCGTCGGCTATGTCGCTTGTATCGGCTGCGATAGTATGGTATGACGGCAAATGCGTGACAGATATAGTTATTTTTATATTTCTTTAATAAAGAGTTTTGTTGGACTTTATGTACAGTCAAAGTGTTAATATGGAACAGTGTTGATGTTTATTTATTGTAAGTATATTTTCAAACATCATTTTTTATTTTAATTTAATTAAAAATATATTTATAGCAACATGTTGTGAAAGATATCCAATATCTATCTTTAACAAAAAAATTATATATAGTTGAGAACCATGGGATAGTAGTACAAACTGTGTTTTATGAAAACCAGTATCTTGAAGCTTACAATTTGTTTATTTTCGTTTCTATAAAAACTTTATTCAATAACAACATGCTCGGCTACATGACTATTTAATCGATTGTCAACTTTTTCTCTATTTTTTTTCCTTTTTTTGCGCTCGCTGATTTCGACTAAAGAGGTCGAATTTATAAAATTTGGATTAAAAAATAAATCTTACATTTAATTAGTAACCTGATAATTGTATACAAGTATACAAAAATGCACAATACTGTTTATAATTTATTTACTTTTAAACACAAAGGCCCATGACAAAAACAAAAGACCGGAACCTTCTATGAAGCAACAAGCTGAGTAAGGGACCAGTTTCTTGCTGTAGTGAGTTCACTTATGTAATATATGGTATTTATATGTATCAAGTAAATTTACTTCGTTCCTAAAGTAAGACGCACAACGGGTTTAAGTGTTAAAAAGTGAAATAATGATAATAATAGCTTGATAGGCTTCAATTTTATGAGAACAATAATTAAAAAGCGTCGACAAGATATCATTTATGTATTGATCGATCTGCTAATTGTAAATCATTTTGTTATTGTGAATTGTTTTAAATTTATTGATATGCTCGTCGATTATTGGTACTCTTAAAATTCTTTAATACGTCTCCGATCTGCCAGATATATAAATCCGTCTGAGTCCGATTCTGTCACGAACGTTCGAATTTTAAATTCATTTCTCTGCTCTTTTCGTATTCATTCTTATAAAATGAAAAATTTGAATCAATTGGAGCATACTTCATTTATTGAAATATTTTTACATTTTACCTATAAGAATATGTAGAAATAATTCAGACATCTGTGTTGGTTTTTTGTTTTAAATAAATTATATTTCACGAATATCAATAAATAATAAACAAAAAAAAATACTTTCTATTAAATAATTCTCACGCCTGTAACCTAAAGGGATAGGCAAAGATTACGGTTTTTAACTTAGCACTGTCTTGGCACACCACCATCCATACAATCTACAAATACATAAATGATCGTTGGTTATATACTCTCAATACGTGTTTCTTTAGTATGTTACAAATCTAGTCAATACATATCCACAGCCGCTTAGCTTGTTCCGTACCAACTTACATTTGCAAAATTTTGTCATCTCACTGACGGTAAATTCCTTCGTAGGACGACGTTTAAGTCTGCACAACGTGACACCTATTTCATTTCCAAAGCCAATCGACCTAAACCGAACGCAGCTGAAGTGGCAAATTTATATATTCTTTAACAGTCGTATTTTGTTTATTTCACTTACGCTATCAATTTCAATTCGGTATTTATTTATTATTTCAGTCTGTTGTTGAGTGCTGCGGTCGTTAAGGTGGTAACGCGACGACGTGACGTATTTTGAATTAGTTCGCGGATTGAAATGCAATCTGCGCGACAAACAAAGTGGGTAAACAACAATATTGACTCGATTTATCAACGCCACAGAGCAATCAAACGCAGAGGCTATTTCACTATTTATTTTTACCGTGTTTTTTTCTTTAATTCAAATTCCGGTAGATATTGCTACTAAATATTGCAGAAATTCCTAAAAAAGGGTATTAGGCGTCACTCCCTTTATTGTTCAGACAAAACATCTGTATAAAATACTTCTATTCCTTGTCCGTATTTTATTATCTTCGGTCGCGCCTGACCATTCGTGCTAATACTAATGTCGTTGCGTTACTCTACATCTTAAGATCGCAGTTTTGAGTATACATTCCCGGGTCTGGCTATATTATATGTAGAGATTAAATGTGATAGAGCCCGCAGCAGCAACAGCTGTTGCACGAACGGGTCGGCTCGAAGGGGGAAATACCACGACCTCACAGAAGACAAGCGTCAACTAGAAGTATTTTGCATTTCGTTTGATGAGTGAGGTGCCAGAGAAAGAATTCCCTAATTCTAGTCTTTCTCCTCCTTTTCTAATAAGGAAAGAAATATGATGCACATGGGAGGAGGATTTTAAGGTGGACGGAAGGGATAGGAAAATGAAAAATATTTTTTTTCTGTTTATCCACTGTCTATAAAAGGTAGGCAACGCATCGCCGCACGCCCGTGGGTAGCGGTCACTTAATGTTGAGGACACCATTTGCTCGTTTGCCATCTTCAACTATGTAAAAAAAAAAGAAATTAGGAATCAGCTTCGCTAAATATTACTGTGGTTGTTTGTTATCGCAAAAAATATAAGTAGTTATTTTTTAACCATACATTAAGATCGAAAAGTCCAAATTGTTTACGGCACATATATAAACAATACATCAAAAACACATTTAAAGACGTTCCTTGAAATAGCGACGCGACTTCACATTCTTCCCAGGTATAAGTCAACAATTTATTCAGATCGTGTGATATTTCACTGACTGAGTCGGTAGTCCGTGCATTCGTTTTGTTGCTTTCGACGACTAAGAATAATGCGAAACCTTTTCGAATTCCGGTTATCAGGATCAGATAAATTTTGCGGATTTGTATTAGAAATTTAGTTTGATAGATATAGTATATGGTAAATTATAAAAAGAAAATTAGCCTATTTCACTGTTTTTGTTAACGATACGTTCATCATTCAGTTTTAAGAAGAAAAAAATTTACTTGATCTAAATAAGTGAAAATTTATCAAAAAAGTCGAATAACAATTTTCGAGGTTCTATGATTCTTTTTTTTTTCTTTAATATAATAGCATAGACGAACATCACTACGTAATAAGTACTATTACCTTAAAATTTATAAAGATACTAGCACAACAGACTAAAAATATATTTTTAATAAGACTTCCCCTCCTCACCCTTTCTTCATAAGGATAGGATGGGAACGGGAAGAGAACTGGACGGGGAGAGGGTTAACGGGGAAAAGGAAATATCCTTTTTCCTGGCTATCCCCCCTCCTCCGTCCATTAAAGGTAGGCAACGCATCCGCAACACATTTGCTTGTTGCGGATGTCTATGGGTAGCGCTCACATAACATCAGGTGATCTGCTTTCTCGTTTGCCACCTTCTACCATAAAAAAAAAAGACAAACTTTCATATATTCATATTGCTAGAAAAAAGTAACACAACTTTGGTTTTAAACATCTTTGGAGTAATCATTCCTTTTATATGTGAAAACATTTAGTATTATTCCAAAAGTAAAAATCCATTGCACTCTTTTTATAGAAAGTCTTTTGTCCAAACATTTTAATGATTAAAATTTTACATACTGTGCGAGGGAACTGAAATTGGCAATCTACCAGATACGCAACATATTTTAAAAGGTAACTCTTATTAGTTCTCAAATAAGGTATTTATTATTATTATTTAATAAAAAGGTAACAATAGTCACTTATGAACATTATTAAAACTTATTAGCAACATCTAGAAGAGTCAGGGGTCAGGCGCGTTGCCTTAATGTGGTAAATAGCTACCCAACTAATTTAAGTATTCATTGCCGACCGTCGGCAGACCTTGGTATCGCTGGAAGGTCACTGAATCTGACCTATGCAAACTCCTCAAGCCCTCGACTGGCAAGAGGCGGTGCGAGACAGAAGTCATTGATGTTCTCTTGTGTCGGACAAGACACACTTTGGATAGACTAACTATGCTGAGATCAAGTCTCAAGCTCTGTCTCGCACTAGTATTGGTGTAGTGCATAGCCGCACACGCCTTAACTCAAAGGGGTAGACAAATTTACAGAATTCCATTTATGTTCCTGGTATACTTCTCTCACTCACTATACCAGTACCGTCGATAAAGGTTGTTAACTTCAAAGCATTTCTTAAGTCGAATGCAGATTTGAAATTAAAATCCTATAGTTATCTAGGATGTCTAGGATGTCATCTACTAACACTGTCACTCAGTTTTGCACTATACTTAAATTTGTCTTGTCAATGACGATTGATGAAAGGAAGCTTTCATCAATTCTTTTAGAACTCACCTTTCTCAATTTTAGTCTCATAAATTCCTCTTTTAAACCGGGCTCTTCCCGTACAAAAGAATTATAAGTAAAGTCTCTTACTTTAAGAGCACCAGACATATGAGAAATTCGATCAATCAGGTGGCGTTTTTCGAGTACTATTCTGACAAGCACGTAATTGTATTTTACGCGCTTTTCAGAATAGTACTCTAAAAACTCTATTTTTAGTTTAATTAACATTTATTTTTTAATTTATTAGATTGTTTCAATAAGAAATGATTTAATAAGGTCTCGACATTTTCGCATGAAATATAAAAATGTTTGGCCTGAGTGAGACTAGAAGTCTTACACGCGAGATTTTTATCAGCTTGCCCTTAAAGTTAGCGATCCGGTAAAAATACCACAAGGGCCTTGTTAGCTTTTATAATTTAGTCATTATAATATTTCAAGGCTTAGCTTAGATTTAGATAAACGAAATCAATACTTGAGACTTAAATAACTTAAATTTAGAGTAGTACTTTGTACCAATCCTGATTACTTAGTATTTATACGAATAGTTTACATAATATCAGGTGATTCATTTACTCGTGTTCTTCCGTCTATTATAACAAATACACAGAAATAATAATATAGGTTTTTAAATCCAATTTTGACATTTTACATACGAAACTTGGTGTTTTAAATTAAGACTATTAGTAATTGAACATAACAAATTAATACGGAAAAGTAAGAATTTGATTTTTGAAATTATGAATGTGATATGCAAAAGTCTTAATTTAATTCTCAGTAAAATGATGCTATTCTCAATCTTAAAAACCACAAATCCTGAAGTCCTGAGGATAATTTTTTACATTTTTTTTACAGATTCATTTGATTACATATTCAAATTAATCCGATGTTTTAAAGGGATTTAAAATCATGTTCAAAGATTCCCTTGTATGCAAAAATACAAACATACACACCAAGCTAATAAAAACGTGTTAAAAACCTATAGTAGTATTAAGGTTCTAATCAACTTGATTCAGTATTGTTGTTTTAATCCGGTGAGATTATGACAATGTGTCTCATCTATGAGTAAAATATATTTAAATAAATCGTCGTTAGATAATATAGTTGATAAAACAATATTTTTAACCAGCGAGCGTGTTCAGTAGACTCGTGAATCACAATGAGCTGCGTAGTTTTAGTTTCGTCAAAGAGATTTATTGCTCTATAAATATGAATGTAGTAAAGTAAGTTATGCAACGACTATGAACAAAGTTGACTCAGTTTCATTCTTTATCTAAAGCGAAGGATCGCCCACATAAAACTATTCCTGCCAAAAATCCGGGACAGCGAGTGAGTCCCGTTCATTCAGTACTTTGGAAATTATGTATGGTACAGAAATATTTTTCTATTCGAAAAAATAAATTCTATTGTTTATGGAATACGTATCGTGGTGATAAAATATTCGTTCTTTAGGCCTACGGCTTACTTATATAATATATAGTTAGTAAATCTTGAGAGATAATTCTGTGAGAGAAAGTTTGCTTTAGTAGTTTGGACCATCAAAGTAAAAGGGGAAAGAATTGCACACCAGTTGCTACACTGAGTTTATTTAGGAGAGATTTTGACCACATTATAATGGGTACTCAAAACGACCGTTAAAGTGTCATTATAAAGGAGGAAAAAAATGTTAATTTTTAAAATAAATAAAGCCGACTGACTGTAAGTCCCAAAACACTCTGCGGAAGAATACAAATTGAATGACACTTCACTCTTCACAATTGGTCAAATCGTTCAGGCTATAGGAGCTTACAATGGAACGGACACGCAAATGCATAAATAAATATAGACATGTTCTTTACAGCTCTAATACAAACTTGTTACAACACCAAAAATAAATATTTATGTAACTTGGACCACAATACAACTAACCAAAAACGCGAGGTAAACAAGCTCGTAAACACGGCGGCAAGTCGAGTCGCGGCCGTCCGGCGCCGACTCTCTCA
>JWHW01031800.1:8687-68248 GCA_000931545.1 Papilio glaucus | reverse complement strand
GGCGAATGAATGATGATCTCGCATGTGCGGGAAAGACAAAGAGAGAAATCGGCAGCAGACATATATATCATCTGCTATTGTAATAAAATAAAACGTATGAACACGTGAATATTTCACGATTTCCTTAAAAAAAAAATATTATCAATGGTCCAAACTTCTGGTTCAATGAAAGATATTATGGATTTATACTAACGAACTTTCCACTTTTATATTTATTTAGGTAAAAAAATACTTATTAACGTCTAATATGGTGATAGAGAAATACTTAGCACTACTTAAAGCTCCTGCTTCATCACCAGCATCATTGTACATAACGGCTTGTTTGTTACTGTTTAAAATGTCGGTGTAAAAAAAAACATGCCTCTCGAGTGTTTAAAAATTTAATTACTATCACATAGATCATCAAACTCTTTTATAAACTGAAATTAAAACATGATATTGAAAAATGTTATAAATCGTAACATCATACTATAGTTTAAATTTAAAAAAAATTAGAAAAATTAAAACCATAGCGCAAACGTTGTCGGTGTTGTGTGGCCACAGGTGTGTACAGTCGGGGTACGAAAACCTTCGTCTTACTTACGATATAATTTTTTTTTTATGGAAAAAGGTGGCAAACGAGCAAGCAGATAACCTGGTGTTAAGTGAACGCTCAACAAGCAAATGTGTTGCAGACGCGTTGCCTACCTTTAATGGACAGTGGAGGGCATAGGAATAAGGATATTTCCCTTTCCCCGTTAACCCCCTCCCCGTCCAATCCTGTTCCCGTTCCCATCTCATCTTATGAGGAAAGGGTGGGAAGGGGAAGAGGACTGAAATTAGGCCTCCGGCACCTCACTCATCAGACGAAACGCAGAACACTTCTGCTTTACGCCTGTTTTCGGTGAGGTCGTGGTATTTCACCGGTCGAGCCGGCCCGTTCGTGAAACAGATGTTGTTGTTGCGAGCTCTACCACTGTTGAATTATATTATATATTAAGTATAATTACAGTTAATATAAATCTTGATTTCTTACGCGACTACTCCA
Organism: Papilio glaucus; assembly: GCA_000931545.1. Classification (NCBI taxonomy): domain Eukaryota; kingdom Metazoa; phylum Arthropoda; class Insecta; order Lepidoptera; family Papilionidae; genus Papilio; species Papilio glaucus. The sequence continues at coordinate 67,221 of JWHW01031800.1, read as the reverse complement.
CGTTGAAGTTAAACTAATTTTACGAATTTTATCTCGTTTACTTGATGTTAATGCTCCAGACTTTTTGAGTAACTTACCGCACGAACTCACGATCACGGACGTGGTGTGGTGTCTGACGTTCAAAGTTGCTGCCTAACATCCCCTTTTATTTTCAATTATTATTTTTTGTTCCCATCTATTCAGAAAGAGCTCACAGTATCTTGACATCTTGCAGCTGTAAGCTTGGTTTAATTCATATAGTTATAAATACTATGAATTTCTAATACAATGTAACAGAAGAAAAGAAAATGTAAGGTTTATCTATATTAGCGGTCTTGAAATTAATTTAAATGTAGGAACAAAACTTTCCTTATAACGGGTACTTATAATTTTTAATTAAGTCATAAAAAGCTGGGATATAAATAGTTTTTGAGTTTATATTTAAAAACTCATATCATTTGAACATTATAATATGCTTTAGTAAAAGTACTTTAAACTTACTGAGAACGGTGTCTCTTTGCTTGGAACTGGAAATACCTTAATTTATCTCATTGTTGTGGATGAAAATTCGTGAATATCATGAATAAAAGACCCTTGCTTCAGAGCAAAAGGACCTTTCTGTTTTAGTTTTAACTTAATTAAAATTTCCTTTGATAAGAGGCAGCTGGAATATCTACTATACTAGTGTCCTCGAATTTTTATATCACTGCCACAAAAAGTGGGTTCATTCAATTTCTTTTTATTTTCTTTAGTGTCCGGGATTACAAAATTGATATTAAAAGACATAAGAAAATTAAGATTGAAAATAACGCCACCTAGTTCAAAATTTAAATATCATTAATTTACCCAACTAAAACTTTACATGTCTCATTAATTTTTAAGGATAATTATCTGTAATATATGAATTAGTACAGAATAACGGAACCTTAAATTTTATTAAAAATAGGATTGGCACTTTCGACAAATTAATTACGAATCGTATTAAATGAAACCGTCTGCGGAATTCGGAGCGCGGGTTTTAACTAGTAACTTTTCCTCTTTCAATGTACCATAAATAATGTAGAGGACTGTTTACGAGCAGCGAACATTACCGCTATCCTATATTTGTATGTCAGGTTTATGGTGCGGAAATAACAGGGAAACAAGACGTTTGCGTTTGTTTTATTTTGTCATACGGAAAGGCGACTGCAAGGTTATTAAATGTAACATACTGTATAAAACTTTACGTCTTTTGCTAAAATAGTTGATTTGTAAACTTGATACTTAAAGAACCGTCTACGTAAACACCGGTACTAAAGTTCGATTTTCAGTTTATACCTAACACCACCCCTGATTTTTTTCAACCTCTATATCTAATCATTTTTTTAAAGTGACACTTCTTTTGGAATATTATGAATTGGATTTTATGAAACGAAAAGTGTAAAGATTGTATTTACAATCGTAATCAAAAAATAAAATCGATCTTTACTTTTTAGGCTTGACGTTGAATAATAGAATTAAAAATAGCATAATAAGGGATACGTGTGGCTTAAAAGAGGCTGTTGTGACTAGAATTGAGAAAGGTATGCTTCGGTGGTTCGGGCATGTTGAAAGGATGAATGAAAGGAGAGTAACGAAACAAATCCATGTTGCAAAAGTCATTGGCAGCGTCGGTAGGGGACGCCCTAGGAGAACTTATATCGATCAGATTAGTAATATACTAAAGAAGGGCGATTTAAGGAGTACCCGTAACCGACGAGCTTGTATGCGTAGATATATGGATGTAGAAGAAGCGAGAGAGGTGTGCCAGGATCGCGCCAAATGGAAATCTATAATCTCTGCCTACCCCTCTGGGCTACGGGCGTGAGCGTACAATTATTTATTTTTTAAAAATGTTACTCCTTATCACTTCTCTCTTTTTATCGCTCTCTCTCTCTTTTATTTTTTTCTACTTCAATCAATAAAAAATTGTCGATCAATCGGCCTCAGACAACAGAAAAAGGAATTAACAAAAAACAGAAAGTAACCAGAATACAAAGATTCATTTCTATTTACTCGTTTTTTTTTTAATAATTTCATGTCTCATAATATAAATCATGTGTAATGTATTTAAATAAATTAAATATTATTTTAAATTTACGATTTCAATTATCTGGGGTATTTATTATCTAAAAATATGAATACACGTTATTCTTATTACTTATTATTATCGCTACGTTTACTTTTATATTATTTATTATTTCTTCCTGAATAAAAACTTTGTAGTTACACGTCCGATGAAGCTACAACGAAGCGAATTCACGAAGACACGATGTTTTATATGATCTTCACGAAAATTTCATTTATTTTACTTCGCCCTCGACGACTACACTACACGTAAGTGTCATGAATAAAAGATGCCATTTGATTTCATTATCCTGGCTTCTAACGTACCGACATAGGAACAGTACCGAGAATATTTGGTTTGATATTAAAATTTGTATAAAATCGTATGTAATTTGAATCCGAACTTCTACTGTACATAAATATTCCCTAACTGGTTAGCCGAAAAATTATATTACACTGGCTCTTGCCTGCAATTTCGTCTATTTTAACGATCTCCCATACAACATATCCGTGCGTATTTAACCTTTTTCATCCATTAGGTCCAAAAGGTAACTTTCGGCAGATTTCATTTTTATATATTCTAAAAGTAGTTTTGACTGAGCGATAAAGTTCAGCCAGTCAGTCTACTCTCTTAAAATTATATTGACAATTGAAAATATTGTTAGAATACATGTATAAATTACTAGCGCTCCGCACCGACTTCGCCCGGGTACCACTAATTATGTTGATCCGATTGTTACCAAACTTCACAGGAACACCCCCTGGGACAATCTGAAAATTTCATCGAAAGCCGTTTCGGAGACTTTAGGGAACATTAATACCCATATCGCCTTATATAACTATATATGAAGTGTACAGCAGAAGTTAGTAAATTGATATTTTATTAAATTATCGATATTCGAAAGCAGTCTCGTCTTGAACGCTCATCAGTAAGCATTACAGGTGGCCCGTCCGGAATGCGGGCTCTCTGACGTCACGGAATCTTTGGAATCTTCATTTTGTTCGCAGCCGCCAGCCGACTTACTTATTAATCTACATATCATTTAAAAGTAATTCGCTTTGAGCAAAGGAACCGACTCTTCGTGTTAAAATAATTCATTTATTCTTTACGTGTAAAGTTAGAAAAGGATCCTAACAAAAAGTTTTGGCTTTGTATGCAAAATAAATTATAAATATGTTTTTTGTTTTATTTCATTATTCATAAACATATCTAATAATGTCATATATAACCTTCTACATTTGAGCCTATAGTCGTCCATTGCTGGACGTAGGACAAAGACGTTGCAACAACCTGTATGAGACCTATACGACCTACTCGCATAATAATGTTGCTGGCAGTCAAGTGTACTTACTGGCCGGTGAGAAAAACTGTGTTCGAAATAAAAGTAAATTACGACGATTGTTTTTAAAATTAAATAATTTGTGGAAATATTAATCGTAAATAAGTTTTATTAGATTAAAATAGTGTTTTTAAAGTAAAGTTTTGTATATGTGTAATCTGGAAATACATGATAAGAATAATTTACTAATAATAAATTGATACTAATTCGATGGATGAAAGTCGAGATCTTTAAAATACTCAAATGTGTGTTTATTTACTTGCATAATAAACTGTGATTCTTATTTGTATATGAAGCCATATTTATTTCTCTTTGTTTCAGATATCGACAACATTGAAACTTTCGTGCACAAAAATGACTGAAATTCTTTTGAACACAACACAATGATAAACACACAGATAACACATAACAATGATAAAAAAATAAAGTGTTTTCGTAATACATTGTGGATATTTTAAATTATATAGTGAAGTGCATAGTTCATTTGAGTAAATTCGTTTATTGAAGATGTCTATATTTAATGATTTGAAACTTTGGACGCCGTTTCCCAAGAACTGAAATTTGATTGCGGCTATTACCGTGTGCTTGTGATTGTGTGATTGTGCAAGATGCAGACGAATGTCCAAATAGATACGAAGGGGCTTCGTCATTCGCCTGAACATGGGAAGGCCAAAGGGACCTACAGGGTGACAGCTGAGGTAAGTGAAATCATTTGATACAAGTTTATAATTACAGGCAATATTTAATTAAATTTTTGTAGTGAGACTCTTTGGCAGCGATAATTACACGGGATCTCAAGCGTCTCATTTAAGCACATTCTTACATGAGAGAGTCGAAAGATGAAGCGGCCCAAATGGGACCGTTTTACACACTTAATACAAATCAATAGATTAAAATAGTATTTTACGCGTTAGACGTTTAGTTAGTTTCATAAGAAACCTTGTTAACTCACTTTGGTTAAAGACTCAAGCTTCAGTATTTTGTTTTTATGAAAGTGATGCAAACAAAACTCAATTGAATTTGTTTTTAAGAAATCAAACTAAGATCACGGCATCAGAAATTTTCTCTTGGGGCGAGCGTGTCGGGTCGCCTCGCTTCATAAATACGGACGCGACGTAATTTACTTCGGCCCAGTGGATTCAGACGGTTTTATTGCGCATTGTAAACTCCGAGCAACATGTAATAAGTGTTTTTTATTCATCTATACATCTTTTTTTCTTGTTTCTTGTATTGGTAAATGAGAACAATTGCGCTGTTAGATATTCCTATCCTTTTATAACACTTACAAAGAAGTAAGTCTAGCGTCTGTACAATACCTCCCATATTTGTAGTAACCTACTGCTGCAGCGTATTCGTATTCTTTCGTTCTTTCCTGTTCTTAAACATGCTCAAATCATTGAAACATAATGTATATTTCGGTGGTTTTCCAATTATTATCACAAAATTCAACCCTAAAAAGATTAAAGCCAGTTTTTTCCTGCACAACGTTATTTGGGATCTAGCACTCGTTTTGGCAAATAAACAGCTTTTAAATAAATCTTACTTGAAAATATTAAAGTGGACATCAAAACATTCTTTAACAATGAGTGTGTCTTTTTAATATTTGTCTCCTATATCGTAGTAGCTAAATCTAGTAACAATAATTTAATTTAATTCCGCATTTATTTTCTATAGCAACTGATGATTTCTGTATCAGAAAGAAACGGATTTCATTGCTGTGAACTACGACGAATAAAATTTTATCGTTCATTTTTTGGTTAAGTAAAAAGTTACGACATCTTTTATTGGCTGGCGGCATGATATTGTTGATCGTAAAGTATTTCTACGGGGCGTCGATCGTGAACTGCTCGCGTGATTCCGCCGTATGTAGCTCCTAATGCTTTATCAGCTGTTTTTAAAAGTAATAAATATTAAAAAAAACAACAGGCAGTCATAAGGACTGCCGACAGAAGTGAAAACTCAAAACAGCTGGGAAGGCGCGACGATACTTCAAAAATAAATAAATAATCAACAAAAATAAATTCTTGTAACTTAAGAATAAAATCCAAAATTGAAAAATGAAAAAAAAGTTCGTCGAAACTGTTCCAAATTTAAAATAAAATATATTGGTGTCGCGTGTAGCTGACACATGTTGCTTGTTATGCACGCGAACCAATAAGATTTTCCCATGCCAAATATCGTTTGACGCGGCTATAGAAGTTTTCACTTCAATAAACTAGGTCATCACATGGTTAACCTAGCTGTGATAGAGATTGGACGTAATACTACTATAATTTTGATAGGTTTCGCAACTGCCTATGGACATTTTAGACACGTTAGTTATTTTTATAAGGATTTTAATGAGTTTGCTTCATGAACGTTCTAATTTTATAGTATTTTCTTTGTTTTCGCTGGCTAGTAATTATTTATTTACCAATAATTTTGTGATTCAGCGACCGTAAGGTCGGTGTTAGAGGCACTTTAAAAGTTCCAAATTGCTGAAATTTAGTCCTCTAGATGTAGGATGTAGGTTCAAATCTGAATTTTTATTTTTTATTTTATATTATTATTATTTTTGTCCCTTTTAGATATGAATACTTTACTAACCAATTGGTGGTCATTTAGTGTTACAAAACAAATAATTTTACTGTATAGAAAACGCCATTACAATTTAGATCAACGATCGACCATAATCTATAGATATTTTAATTAGTTATTTTGAAATAAGTATTTATGTAGTTGGTTTGGTTGGTTCATTATGCTTAGTTAACAATTGTGCCGCAATAGAACTTAAAAATGGATATAAAACCCCAAAAGTATGACGTGACACTAAAGAGTAATAAATAAGCCTCTTGGGCTTCCTTTGTAAGCAAATGTTCATTTAATATAATTAAGTAACGTGGACAAATGTGTTTCTGGCCTATTAAATGTGTTGCTTAACTATACTTCTATACTTAATAATATTATAAATGGGAAAGTTTGTACGTATGGATATTTGTTACTCTTTTAAAAATAGCTGAACGGATCTGGGTGAAATTATATTATCCTAAAAATAAAAAGCTTATCTCAACTTGGCGAGCTGCGCTATGTGCGCGTAACGTCTTTAGATACAGTGCCTGCGTGTGCGTGAGGAACAAGATAATTTGGCGTCCACGTCACTGACACGACTAAAAGCTGGATAATTAAGAAGGCGGCGCACACATACAGATGTTGTTGTTCTGGACCTCTACAACAGTTAGCTGTGACTTCTTGGGTTGAACTGACTATACTTTACAGGTATCACGTTTATACTCTCCAATTTAAGAGAAAACGATTGAACGAAATGAAAACACAAAATGTTGTTTCTTCTTTATTTTCTTATTATCCGGTTTAATCTTTTTGTATATATAGGTACACAAAACTAAATAAAATGTTTCGATCTAACCATTAAAAAAATTGTATTTTACGAAAAATTTAGATTTAGTCTTGGTATAAAACAGCGCTACGACTACATTCAACACCTCTACGAAAGCTAAGTAAAACGTAAGTTTGATATTAATGCATGATAATTTAAATAGATGGCGCTAATATCAAACGACTAATAAAAATTGTCCGCTTAGAATTTTCGAGAAAATATAAGATTACAAATATAAGATAATATTTAAGTTCAGTATTTTTTTATTATTTGCACATTTAGAAGATAAACTCTAAGTATTTTCTGTTATTTGTTGTAGTTTATGCTATGTCAACTAGATGGCGCCAGTGAAGTTTCCAAATAATTCCTATTTTTTTACAATATGCGTTTGGCTCTGCTTTTTTTCTTTACCCGTTGACGTAGCACTAACCTCATATTTCGTGTTTTGCATCACACATTGTATTGAAAATGTTCATTACGTTACTGTCATAAATCTTTTTCTGATACGGTTTAAAAATACATTAAACTTTTTCTATCTTGTAACGGGTCTGGATTTAAACTTTATGAGAACATTAAATCAATGAAATGCTACGCTGTAGCCTGTACGTAGCTACGCCGTAGCAATTGCGTAGCGAGAACAAATGAATTTTCTCGTTCATTGCTCACTTTAGCGCTGTAATGAAAATAAAAGTAGAACAAGTTGGGTTATATCCTCATTTCAATCCGATTTTATCTATTAGAAACGTCGTTTACATGTTTATGAATTCATCACCCTTATTTCCTACATACTAGCAATTTTATTAAGCATATAAATCAAGTTCTAAAACTAAACAAAAGCGTCCCAGTTAGGACGCTTTCGAGTCGTCATTTTCGATCGCTAAAGGCATTACTGCTACTTTTTGTAAAATAATATAATTGGGGCGATGAATGTTGTATTATACTAACATAAGATAATAAGTGTATGTCTTACTTACTAACAAAATATGAGTCATCAGTACCTGAAATGAAATGATTATTATTATTATTAATGACTAACATTTGTTATCGGTGGCCATGGTAATGTATAATATGATAGTTACAAACGGTCAAAATGTAGTTATAGTCACGTCTTACATCGATGATGATGATGATTACCTAATATATTTATCTACTTTTTTTACCGTACTATTATTACCGTACTGAGCGGTGTGAAAATTTCATGATGCTCTTTTGAGTTGTTAAGGCGTTCAAGCGTAACAAACAAGCAAACAAAAAAACAATATTACATTCGTGTTAAAAATATTAAGTTAAAGATTATCAACTTACAAATTAATAACAACACCAATGTACAATAACACAAATCGTATCCTGATTAGGATCAACTGCTCGTTTCTCACTTTTGAAACGATTTTTTTAACGCATTCATTTTATTTTTGAAGTACAACTTTAGCCGCGTTAAATGATATTTGATGGGGAAAATCTTATAGGTTCCAACGAACAACGTGCTCAACGTGCGTCAGCAACACGCGTTAGAAGCATGCTTATATGAATCTGGAACATTTTTGACGAACTATTTTCATTTATTTTTCTTCTATTTAATTTTTTTGAGTTTTTAATTCTGTTGGCAGTCTTTATGACTGCTGCATTCTTAAGGAATGCTCAATCTGTTTTCGTTGCATATTTATTATGTACATACCTAGACGCTTAAAAACATAATTTTTATTCCACTTACATTAAAAAAAATGTTTTTGCATCGTTTTTGATGCGCAAATAAAGACGTGAAAGACTTGTCTTTGACTTTTGAGACAAATGGCTTTCGTATTTTATCAATATCCGCAACAATACAAAGAGTTAAGAAAGTATTGCAAACCTCTTTTTTCATTTATCACGTAAAATACCTATTTTTTGCAGTACGTTTTCTTCTTAACTTTGTCCGTCCACCATGAAGATGAATAATGACTGAAACTTATGGGCAAGCTCCTATTTTATGGCTTCCTGAAAGTAATTAAACTCATAAACTTCGGAGCGACATCATTTCCACTGATGGACTTAGTTTTTCCACTGATAATAAAATATATATGTATAGATACTCGTAGGAATATAGTTAGTAAACCATATTTCCTAATTGTTTAATTAAAATAAAGATGGACACGGTTTGAACTTTAATTCATAAAGTATCATTTTAAACCGTGGGAAAGGCAGCACAGGCAGGCGATTCACGAATGGGTCATTTCCACCGGGAAATTACAAGCATAAGAGTCACATATATACAATGGCAACGTTGCCACTTTGCCACCGCGTGCTCACAACGTCACACGCAATACGTATGGACCTTTCGGGAGATTCCCACGTTTCTTCGTCTCAATGAAAACGCTCTGAAATTTAATATAGTTCGTATTTACTTTTTCAATCTCCTAAAATCAATCTACAAACATTAGAGGCCGATATAAGAACGCCTATGAGCCAATTACGTGCCCAAGCTAGTACGAGCTGGTATGCTAAGCCACTTTTGCATTGTCACCCTTAACACATGTTCTAGTAATCAGTTTCATTTTACGATCTTACACTGGCTACAAAATTGTCACAGATAAACAATCCACTTCAAACGTATGTTGCATTTACATTCTTGTAACAAATCCAATAACCAACTCGTATGTATGGGTCGAAGTTGGTTATTTAAATTAAATCCCTTGCGTCAGAGATTCTAAGACTTTTATTCTAATTTTAACAGATATAAAAATTACAAAAGCTTGAGTTCTAGAATGTTGACCAATATTTTTGTGTGGATTTCCCTTTAGTATATTTTTGGAAGACTATACCATACCATTTATTTATTTTTGACGCAGAGTCTATGAAAATCTATGATTTTTTACCAAACCAACAAATTGTGTCTTTCGAGTTTGCATTATAATTTATCTTCTCCTTTTTAATCTTACATATGTCGATGTTTACAACATAGAATATAATTCTCCGTACGCCTTCGAGATGATTAAAGGATTAGGGAAATAAATCATACTACTTTCTATTCTTACTTCGAACCAAAATTCATCTATGTTCATTCAATGCAAACCGAACGCTAAGAAGCCCTGACTTAGATCGCTTATCTAGCAGGTTGGCTACATTGTTTAGATATATAAACATTTAGAGACTATTGTATTGGCTCGTATCTGGATATTGCTTTTGGCTAGGTGACTTGGCACCGAGCTCTTAGGAATTCCTAGTCAATGAAACTGGAATGTTTATTGGGAGCTTTATAAGATGCGAAACTTTATAAATAACGCAGTCTGTTTATATTGCTGATCGAACTGTTTGTTTTACATTTGTTTCGGTGTTTAAGAAAATGATGAAAAAAAATACGTGAGGTATTTTTAACTAAATTGGTTGATACAATTCTTCTTTAATTCAGCAAATTTGGCTATTTTCCTGACATAACGTGCCTATATTGCACAGCCGTAATTACAAATGTGATAAGACGTAATGTAACTCACAGGTCAGGGAACGTAGTCATACTACGCGCCCCGTTAAGGGAGGGTAGGCCGGTTTTAATAAGGATTAATAAACACGAGACGGAAGAGAAATATGAGCCAAATTATTATTTTTTACTTTTTGTTTGAAAAAAATATTTAAAAACATATTTATGAAACATCAAGTGAAAAATAGAGTAGGAGTAGTGACCAACCGTAGAATATTCCAAGATGGGGTGTCACCGGAGTGAGGTATAAAGTTGTAAAAAGGGATCACGTAGTGTGGGTACGTTCCCTTAGGGATGCGGAGGGTGCCGACGAAGGTTCGAATCATGCGTATTACACAATGTGTCGTATGAGCAGCGTATTGCATTCTGCCGCTTTTTACTATTATTTGTCAACCAAAACCTTCGTAAATAGATTATTCAACATTTATTGTTGGAGTCAATAATTACATCTTTTGTTATTCTCAAGGAATGCATTTATTCTGTGAGGTCGTAACACTTGTCCGGTCAAGCTGGCCTATCCATACAACAGCTACTGCAACTGTTGACTTCTACCAGTGTTTAAAAAACTCGGGTACTACTAACTGTTTGATTTAAAAAAAACAACGACGCCAATATTTTTGTGCCTAGCCAAACTAGCGTAGCTGTAATCGAAAAAAATGTGCATTTAAGCGTTTACTTATTGACCCATATAGAAATACAATTTATCTTTCACGAAAGTTTACGATCGTAATTAAGTTTTATGAACTAATAAAAACTTAACGATGCACTTAAGACGGGGGCGTAAATCATGTTAGCTTAACGTCGGCCGGACAAAGTTTTCTCGATCTAAATAAATTCCTATAAAAAATTCTGAAGCATTATAATATTTGATATTTTCAGTTTGGGTAATGTTTCTACGCCTTTATGATGATGGGGTTACATAGAAATATCAATATAATTGACCCTCAAATCGCATTATACCTCGACACAAACACAAAGCGTACATTCATAAGTTTCGAAAAACATCATTTGCTATGCATTTCGACAATCTGAAATCGCTGTAATACGTAACGGTTTATACATTTTCTAACTTTTGCGCACGCATTCGTTTCTTATTGTCCTTTCTGAAAATATTATGTTACATAATTTGACGTATAATATTGTTATTTTCTGTATAACTGACAATGTGTGTACAAACTTTCATGATGTTCTGTTGAGTCGTTATGGAGTTAGAGCATAACAAACAAACAAACTATTATTCGCATATATAATACTAGCTGTGCCCTGCGGTTTCACCTGCCCTGCAATTTTACTTAAACGATTATTACCTGCTTAGTACTACCGTAACCTCATCATGATCTCCTTGCCCTTTTCCCGCGTAGATGGGGTCCACACATTATGGCCGTAGCACAGTGTTAAACTGTGCTACACATACGATTCATCACATACGATTGTTTAAACGGTGACCGTTGTTCATACTGTATAGGATCTGGCTACAGTTTTTACGGCCGGCCGCCTGTCTAACGCCAACCCATAAGTCCTTGGGAATAATAAGCTACTAACCGAACCTATTAAAACATTTTACATAAGAATAAATACGTAATTTCTAAAATCGTCTATATACGTGTAAATACTGCGTTACCAAATATAGCTATTACCATTACCAGGGAGCGTCGTGCGTCTCCGAAATGCTTGCGTGTGCTATGAAAATCTCAATGCACAGTGTGTTTAGCTGATGCTTGTAAACTCTCCGAAATTGTCCTATTTTAAATTTAAACTTAACTTTCAGTTATCATCATCATTTTAAAGATCATAATATAACTAATAACATATATAACTAAAAGTTCAACCTATTCAACTGAACAGCTATTTTATAGCATTTTTATCGAACAAATGTTTGATATGATTCTTTAAATTGATATAATTTTTAATTTATAAACCGATTGAGATGAAACAAACCACTAAATGTGAAGTGAAGCATACCGAAATACATCGCCGCACCGCACCCAAATCGGTTAAGCTGTTTCTGAAGCGGGAACAAACGCACAAACAAATAGACAAAAATTCTAATAATCATTGTTTTGGGTTTTATTGCGTTTGTAATAGTTTTTCTCAAATATCTTCCATGTACACACAGCGATCATTTCTTCATTTCTATTACATGCATAGATTATTATTATGGATTAGGATTTTTTAAAAAGTAATAACGAAGGCACGTATAATTGGCAATACAAGCGGCATTGACATGACAGAAAAAATATTTTAATTATAAGCTGTAGTGCCAATCAAAATAAATACGAGAGAGGATAGGGATAGATAAAAAAGGGAAGACAAAATGGAATTTTGCTGCTTGTATTATTCGTCAAATTGCAGAAGTCAATAGTTGTTATAGTAAGATGTAAGATGAATAGTTTGCTAAAATCTAAACCTAACGTAAGTAAACAGTATAAGGTATGCACGGAGATGTCAAGAGGATGCTTAGGTCAATAAATATTATATCAAGGTAAACTAGTTCAGACTTCAATATTGCTTCTTGTCAACCTGAAGCGTTAATATTTTATTTAGGCATGCTTGAATGTGTGTGCCAAGCTTCTTAGTGTTTGAATCAAGATCGCTGCTATATAATAATAATAATAAGCTCATTTATTACTAATCTTTAGTTACTGTTACATGCTTTTTTATTTTTTTCTATGACCATTGATCGGAACTCTTTTTCGGGTGTAGTAGTAGCCTCCTCCAGTTTGTTCCAGGCCTCTGTGTCTGTTGCTATCTTTCTCCATTAGCTTCCTGTATCCAATTTTTCTAGGACGTTCTCTTCTCCATTTCCTTGTTCTTCCTTCCCATGTAGCTGTCTCTAATGTTCACTTTTTCCTGTGCATCTTGCTACATGCCCTGCCTACTGCCAATTCTGCTTTAAATCATAAACTAAGGGGTTTATAACTTTCGTTTAACGTCTTATCTGCTTTTTACTTTTTTTTGGATCAAGGATGGCTACGGAATACATAATGATTTGTTCAGAACAATGATGTGCGAGGATTTGAAATCAGTTTTAGTTTTTAAGAGTAAAATTAATGCTATAGAGATGTGGTCTTTAAGAAGTATGATAGGCGTAATTCTGAATGATACGATTAGAAATAGCGGTGGAGAAAAATGTTGAGGAAAAGTAAACATTGTAATTTAATTTGAGTAATCTTTACATTGGTAATTCGTGCCTGGGGATGACGAAAGAATGGACGAAGCAAATGAGTGGAAGTGTTGGTACGGGTCGTTGTAGATGATCTGATGTCGACCAGAATAGTAAAATACTAGAGAATAGCAATATTAGGAGAGTACAACAGAATGTTTGGCTCGACTTGGATTTGATGTCCACATAACTTATACCACCCATAGAATCGCCAACGGCGAGTTACTCAAGGGTTCAACCTAATTTGGTTTTTAAGATTTAACAGTGTTGGTTGTGTACGTATTATCTAAAATATATTCTAAATACTGATCAAATAACAGTTGAGGGTATAGATTTCTTATGCCTTATCTTATACTAATATATTATATAGTCAAAATAAAAGGTGATCAAATATATTCTTGGCTAAATAAAGCAAAGCAGTGAAGACTTATAGTACTTTATTGCCGAAATAGTTTACGACGTAACATTTCGGTAGCGCGTTGATTGGCAAGTTTTATGTTTACAGCTTACTCGAATGTAGTTTGGAAAATCCGTTGGAGTTAACTGTTATATATTTTATTTTTAGTTTCCTTCGAAAAATATCAAAGGTAATATTTAACATTGACGAAATACTTGACTGAACAAGTAATATTATTATGGTATATATGCTTCTCGTTTCCTTTGGTCAAATTATGTCACCTTTTTCTTTTATTTTTTTTATTTTTGACTACCTCAATTAGTTTAAAAATATAATAGAACGTTAGGAAGAAACAATTTTATATTGGGACCTTTGCTTTAAAGCAAAATAAAAGATTTAAAAAACTATGTGTAGTGTTGTGCAAATAAATTTTCATTCATTGTTAGGTTAAATTTAAGCTAGTAAATGGTTAAAGTAATAGTTAAACGCGCGGTGCGGTATTCGGTATGCCGCGTATCTAATTGCATTTAACCAAACTATTCCCTCGCCGCAGCCAAAAACCATTGTTGCTAACTCTGTTGATAAAGTGCTCTGTGCAATTGTTCTCTCTGTGTTTAAATTGCTCTTTGTATTTTAATGCATTATTACAAAATCCACTATTATGATTTTTTCTCCTCCTAATTGCCTTTAAATATCCTATCACAGAGATCCATCGCCTCGTCTGAATGTCCGAATAGACTCGTAAACTACTGAACGGATTTTCATATGGGTTTTCGGAGATTTCACCAATGGATGGAATGATTGATGCAAAGGACTTAAGTACAATTGTTTAAAGTTTTGCGTAAATTGATTGAAATATGACAATGGTTGTTGAAAAAAACATAGTAAGAATTTTTATTGGCTTTTTCTATGCTTAGACTCTGCGCCAGTATAAAACCTAAAGCCGAAAGTAATAGAAAATCAGTAATTTATGCATAACATAACTTGATCAGACAAAATACGAATTTAGTATGTAAGACTAAGGCACATGACTTTTTTGTGTGTGCTGACGACGCGCGTTGAACGCAATTAGGACGCCTAGCGGACGCAGGATCTTCGATGCGTTGTGACCTTTTCACACGGTCCTCCGGCTTTTATCGGTATAAACGCGCTATTGATGCGATATGATCACGTTTCCACATCCCTCCACAACCCTTTTTTATGCACGTCCCAAGTTGCGTTTTTACAAACGCGCGTTTGAAGCGCGTTCTATTTGATACACGTTAACAACGCGAAGAGCTCATCAAAAACGCGCGTCGTCACCGCATTAAAATTATGTTACGTATATGTTACATGTAAAGTGCCTTAAATGGATAAGGTCTGTCAGACACTATATTACGTCAGTGTAACCACCAATATGAAAATATTGTACCCTGAAAATCTCCATTGCATTTTTTTTTAATCTGTAGTTGATAATGTTGTTGGAAATTTCTCTAAAGCGAAATGCCAATGTGTTTGGTGCAATAGCAAATTTATCGCTTCAATGTAAACTAAAGTCCGGTCAAAAATAAAGCTGCAAGAAGTGATCTTGTTAGAGAATATAAACTGCCTGTCTGTTTATTTACGCGATTTAAATGCGTTTGTTTGAATAGAATAATTGTTTAAACACATCATTAATCACCTGATTATTATGTATCTTACATAAGACACTTCATTAAAGAAAATGAAATATACATAAATTAAAACGACAGTTATTTGAAATATAAGAATTATTAAATTAATTAAGGTGGCAAACGAGCCAGCCAGTGGTTCAACGAATACAAAGCTACCTATAGGTATCTGCAACAAACTAAGGAGTGTAGGTGCTTTATGACCTACCTAATGGACAGAAGAGGGGATAAACAGAATTTCATATCCATTCCCTCCCCGTGAATCCTCTTCATCTTCCCATCCCTTCCTTATAAAAAAGGTAAAATGAAGCTTTTGGGACTCTCCAGATGAAACGAATCTACTTCACGCCTGCCTTCTGTGAGGTCGTGGTATTTCAAAGGTCGAGCCGGACTATCCTAACCTTTAGTACCTTCTCTATTCGTGTTACCCAAAACATCCATCTCAACAATCTAATTTCTGCCGCTTGCTTATCATATAATAAAGGGCACAAGGATTAAAACGTGCCATTACAACTGTAGATAAATTATATTCAAAATACAGATGTTTGCAAAGAAGTAGTCCTACGGACGGCCGCTCTACGCACGCAAGGTCTGTAAACAAAGCCTTCAAAAGTACTAGGCACCATCTGCTTCGTTAGAGTTAGGTCGCTGAGTCTACTGAGTAATTTGTTTTCAAGTTACTTACACACAACTGGAGTTTGGGACATTGTTTGTATTTGGAACGTAAACATTATGTAAATTATTCAGCAAGTCAATATAACTCTATTTTTTATTCAGTTTGTCTTTTTTTTGTGCATGTATAACATAAATATATATTTGCTTATTTTATGAAAGACTAAGTATAGGCATTACTGATATTAATCTTCTGACTTCAAAGTTTCAATCTGAAAAATCCACTGTGACTGCGGTGGTTAAAGTAGCAACGATGACCCACAAGACCCACAAGAAGCAACGATGACCTGGTCAAAGTTGCGGGAGCCCACTGGATGAAGGGGGACAATCAGTTAAAACGACAAGTACAGTTTGGGACCTAGGAATGTTTTCAAACTCCTGTAAAAACTGTTATAGACCTTAGCAGCCGTTGCATCAATGAGCCGTCTCGATCGGTGAAGTACCACGAGCTCACAAAGTCGTAACATATAGGTAATTAATGCTACTATATTTAGTCTGATAGTAAGATAGCCGGATGCTCAATCTCAATCTACTTTCCTTACCTATCCTTCCTTTTGCTTTTCCTTATCAATCCTTCTCTCTGTCAAACATAAAAGTAAAACTGAAAGCAAAACAATGGAGATAGGAGAGGTGCGCTAAGTACTCTTAGATCGTAGACGGATGTATGTACTTTATATATCTCCTAGGATGTTCAGTTTAAAGATAAATAAGTAAATAACCATGAATATAACAATTAGAGCGAGTTAAGAAGGTGTAGACGTGCCTCAACGGCGGCAGCAGGTCGTGGCGGCGCGCGGCAGTCCCCCACGCGGCGGCCGATCTCGCGCTCGCTTCTTTCCGCTTTCGCGCCTTCGCAAAAAAAAAATTCGCGCTTAAATAATTTTTCGCCCCGACCAAAAATTTTACTTAGACTAGTGTAGTTCAATATTTTTATAAGTGATTATATTTTAGATGATTGTTAGAATATATACTTAAATAAGTAGGATACATTTATTTTATCTATGATGAATGCTATTATGGAATTGTTTGATTTGTAAGTATTTTAGACGCAATTCCTTGAAATAATTGTTGTGTTAATTCGCAAACGCAATTGAAACCAAAAACCAATGAAAAAATAAACTCGTATCTAAATTAACGTAACGATAAACTTTTAACGTTTACCACAATCATATTGATCAAAATATGTAAATTTGAACAAACATTTGTACAATTTGCCAACAATAACAAACGCATGGAAACAAATAATATAGAGCAGTGAACACAGAGATTTGTGTGTTGGAAAGTGAATTAACGTAGTAAACTATATTCATGCCCAACTCACAATTGACCTAGAATTGCATCTGGTGGGCGTATTTTGGAATACTCTTGTGTGTCTTATTTCACGAAGAATAGATATTTCCATTTTAATTATTTCTAGCATATATTTAAATCTCTATGATGATAATGGATTTAAATTTATTTGTATACGCATGTATCAATTCGTTACTTGTAATTTTTAAATTGGCCATTGTAATAAGTGTTTAATTTTACCATATGTTGATGTTTTGTGAGAATAATGTTGTGTTTTTTTTGTATTTTCTTAATATTGAGTTACATATCACAGGTATATCTGTGCAAGTTGTGATTCAATTTACAAGAAAACTTAAGCAAATGTTGCTTGTTAATTAATATTTCGTATCCGTTCATGTTCCGCAGTGAATGATATGGAGAGACCACCTATATTTCATACATTTGAGACCTAACCTTGACGAAAGGCGAATAGCAAATGCTCTTTTATCCGCGCTATAGGTGTAGACGAGACCAAATAATTGAAACTAATTACAAACTTTTCAAAATAATTAACTAGTAGTTTTCGTTGAAACAATGAAGATCAATAAATAATTCATCCAAATGTCTTAAAGAAAAAATAGTGGTATTCATTCTCTCACTTTCTATATTTTTTATGAGTTGAATTAAAAAAATCTATTTTATTTTGACACCGGCATAAATGATGATGCATTACTATATTTGTAAAAAACGACGAATGATATTTACCTGGTTAAAATTAATAAAATGATTAATCACAAAGTTGACGTTTTGTTTTTGGTAATATTATTATCAATATTCCTATGTGAAAATCGTGAATGTAACAAAGTTTCGACTTTAATAAATATTGGTTTTGATTCAACATACGTGCGTATGCCAGTTATTATTTAGGGTTGTCAAAAGTTATATTCAAAACACATCGATTGGAAAGATTACATTTTTAGTTACTGAATGTCACCATTAGAATAGTTTTTTTTTATTGTTTTCGTATTTGGTTGCGAAAAAAATATATTTGTATTTTTTTTATTATGTTAAAACAGTGAAAGTAAAACTTTTTTTTTGTTACGGGTAAACTCTGAAGCTACTGAAACGATTTTAATAATAGTTTCACCATTACATGGTACATTATTTAATTGTAACAAAATATTTTTTATTATAACACTAGTAACACTAGCACCAGCTAGTTTAAAAATATAATATACACTCACGACGTTGATTCAGATAGGCAAACAAATATAACTAATTTTATTTCCCTTCGGTTTTTTGTAAATAAATATCTTTACAAAAATCCATAGTCAAAAATAAAATATAGGTCAATAGCACAGACCTAGGTTGAGTTAAATTTCTATAATAAAGCCATTCCACCAAAAAACAAAAAGATTTTCTGAAAGGTTGAAAGAAATGTTACATTTTACGATTAATTTTTAACTGAAGGCAGCGTGTAACTTAAGAAGTGCTACTATGTATGTAATTTATGTAAAATTTGTAAAAATAAGAAATGTGTCAAACAGGACGATCCAATTTCGAATCTTTCGGGGTAGCGTGATAGATGACGAATCTATGTAGTTGACGGTTACATTCCCCGAGGCCATCAAACCACATAAAGGGGCACTGACGTTAACCTTTTGTGGCGTTTCATTTTGGGATGTAACTCAATACAGTCGAGATTCTCTACGAATTAGAATTGAACAGTTTTTTGTTTTATATTATCTTGCATTAAATTATATTATGGGTACACAAGGCAAAACACTCATATATTGGCGCTTTTAGCAACCTTGCCTACCGAAATCGCTAAAATAAATGTTAAAACGACGGAATGATAATTTTAATACAAAACAAAATGTAATTTATCAACAACACGAATGTTTTCTAAAGAACATAGTTTTACAAATTAATGGCATAGTTTAGCCATCTGTCGTCATATCATGTCAATTATTGACATATCGAACTCTCAAGTAAAATTAGTTAACAAATAATAGTTTTCAAAAACCCGACCGACTTTATGATTACCATCATTCATTATGTTACGAATAGATTTGTATTCTTTCCCGGAAGGTCATAGGTCATAATATTACCTGTGCTACTCCGAGGAAGAATATCAATCTAACCATAAACTCTTAAAGATTGGTCAAGCCCTTAAAGGCTACCAGACGTCACAATGAAACAGACATACATACATGCCTAGATATGCGCGAAAAACATTACCCTCCTTATGGGTTAGTAGGGTAAAAAATCCTTAAAATAGGCATGCAATTGAGTTATTTTTAGCTCAATGAGTTCCTCGTAAAATTAATGTAAACATAGAAGAGGACAAACTAAACATTTTTTATTAGGCGGTTTTTTTCGCTTTTAATAAAATCATCAATAATTAACTGTTGACAACCCTAGCCAGAGCATTTATATGTTATCGTAACGTTAGGCAATAATTCTTTCCTTATCAAATATAAAAGTTCAGTTTGTCGGTACGAGTAAAAGCACCTGTCTTATTTTTATCACAAAACAGTTACGATGTTTTGCGATATAAACATTTTTATTGGCAGTTACATGACCGAACTATTGTAGGGTGAATTTATTGGTAAAAATATTAAAATGGATTTATTAAAATAGCTTTTTTAATCTAAGAAGGACAGAAACGATCGAACGTGTCACTTGATTTTAAGTAAATACTAATTATAGTCCTCCTCTAAAATCGGAACAACTCTTTTCTTAAAGGACGATAGGGCCTTTAAATTTCTGGTGTTTGTTTGTGGGTGGCGTTGATCAATAATATCAGGTGACCCATTTTCTTGCTCTCTGTACTATAAAAAAGTTGCATGAAGTTGTAGTAAGGGTATTTGGCGTCACTCATCAAACGAAATCTCATAGGTTTATTAGGTACTACTAGTTCATGCCGATATAAGGGAATTCTTTGCCCGGTTCTGGTACTTAGCATTTATGCAGTTGTTTAGAAATCTACAAATCAAGCTACTCTCAAATCTGAAAACCCGTGTTTGTCATGGTTAACCGAGGAAGATCCCGCATCAAGAACAGTTGTTGCACAAATGGATCAGCTTGATTGAAGTCCATTTTCCTTTACCATCATTTCCTGATGGAAGGGATGAAAAGATTTCCCGTTCCCTGTTCATAAATGGCAGGGAACGCAAGTGCAGATCTTTTGCTTGTAGCGGATGCCTATGGGTAGCGGTCAGTTAATATCAGGTGAACCACTTGCTCGTTTGCCACCTTCGTCTATGCAATACATATGCAATAATAGCTTACCCCTCTAGTTTACGTATATAAGTGCTTATTTATTAGAACTCTTTTTCTACTTATATAATAAGCAAGGCTACAATTTATTTGATAAACGCGTGTAAATATGGAATACATTCCAAAGTTCTTTCATTCAGAATGTATTTGTTCGTAGCTGACAACACTCGGCAGGCGTTAGCAGCCCTGAGGGGTTTGTAAACAGACCCCAGTAGAGGCCGTGACCACCCTCGCATCTGAGACTAAAGAAAACAGACAATACGCCGCGTATAAAGACTCTAGATATCATTCTAACAATCATTTCATTTCATTTGAATAAAAAAAGTTGAAGAGTTAACTGGGGTAGTTTTACATACAGCCCTCTTAAGTATGTCTTCAATTTACATCTCTCCATCCTTGTTAGGTTCCAAATGGGATTGAACATATAGCGCTGTCATTATCTCTCTGCCCTGTTTCCACATTATGTGGAGTTGGCAATTACTTTAACACTATAACATTTTAACCTTCCAAATCGCTGTATCATCCGCCATTTATGCAAGCACTCCTTTTTAAATAGTCACCTTTCACGCAATCCTTCCATATTTTCTTAGATATTTATTTCCACGTTTATGTCTTAGACTCTCTTTGTCACATGCCATTTTTATCATACAATGCTAACCTTTAGCTCATTATTTTTTCTATCACTGAAAGTATCAGGCTTCCCCTAATATACTCGTTTCGTACCTTATCCATTCGTGTTACTCAACACGTCTTTAACAACAATCGCATTTCTGGCATATGCACTCTCTGTTCATCCGTTCCTTTAACTGACCAACACTTCAATCCATTATTTCTAACAGGTCTTACTATGGTTTTGTAAATTTTCCACATTTGTAATAAATTAAAACTTACCATAGTTTACAAAAACATTTTTCGTTAACTAAGAATTGCGTTCACGACTTTTTTCTGTCTAGGTTCTCCTTGAATTCATTATCGCAGTTATGTCAAACCTAAACTTTAATGAACCAATAGCTAAATATAAACAAAGGCAGTCATAAGGACTGCCGACAGAAGTGAAAACCCAAAAAAAGCGGTAATGCGAGAATATACTACAAAAGTAAATAAATAACCAACAAAAAAATCCTTGAAACTTGACAATAAAATTCAAAATTAAATACAAGAAAAATGAATGAAAAAGGTAGTCAAAACTGTTTCAAATTCAAATAGGAATGTTGTTGACGCTATTGAGCATGTTTTTGACGCGAACCTATGATTACTTCCCAACCATATATCGTCTAAAGCGGCTAAAAAACTTTTCACTTCAAAACAATTCCATAATTTTTTAAAATATCTGAAATATAATATAATATCATAATTTCTGAAATATATACAAAATTAGCAAACATCTAACATCTCGGTCCAAACAACGAGTTATATTAAAGACCCACATCTTTCAAGCAAACATTGGAATGGACAATAAAGACTGAAAAGGGAACAACGGAATCGAGCGTTACGAAGATGGTTTCTGAGATAAGAGTGAAACGGATTTAGTGAAAGTCAAAGAAAGAAACAATTCAGATCTTAATTGTAAACCTGATTCTAAATAATCTTTCGAAAAAGCAGATATATCTCAAGTTTAAAATAAAAATTATCTTTAATAAAAACTAAAATAAATAAAACATACAAATGCATATCACTTGCCGGGACTTGTAATTTCTACAATAATATTTCTAAAAAGGTTTAGTGAATGTGCACTAATATCTATTTGTAGAGTTTGAAAAATAAAGTGTCTTTACAGCAAGTAGCATAAATTAAAAAAAAATACTTTTAGATTTGTGAAATATATTTAAAAAAAATCTATATCAAACTGACTAAACGGTATATTCTTAATTTTAACTTTTAGATATGTGTACTGGTGTATTGTAGACATAAATGTATTCTCAAAGCAAGTGTATTAAATTATTTAAATAATTATTAATAAGTATTTGAGAAAACTTAAATACCTTAAACCGTATCTATCCTTATGGAATATCTAAATAAACATTCCCATGTGATGACTGAAAAGAATTCAACCTGTGTAATTCAAAATATCAAAATTATTTAAAACAACAATTTTAAATATTGTTGTAAGCAGTGTTTTTAACTGTAGTGAAATAATGACGTCTGTTATAAACAATTTGAACAATAAGATGAAAATGAACATGGATCCAAGGTGAAAGTGTAGAACTAAAGTTAAAAAAATAATTTAAAATGAGTGAAAAAGTAACAATAAAATAGACCCAGTATATGAACGAGAAGAAGACAATGAATAAGAAGCATTTAAGAGTGCAAGTGATTGGTGACGTAATTTTGTGACGATTGTTGGTGACGATGAATGTGCCAGTGAGGGCTGGTCCGGCACCAACGGTGGCCGTAGTGCCGGTACCGGAGAGTGAAATGGACGCGCTGCTACTAGGTAGAACAGCGGTGAGGAACTTTGATCAGTACGTGCGAAATGTATGTATTAACTTTAAAAAAACTTATACTAGGCTTTGGGCTGAGACGTGGACGCGAGTACAGTTGAAAGTACTCACGGCCGCGTATGACAATGAAAGTATAAGAAATTAAGTTTGGAGTCAGGCCCAAGCCACGCTTTAAATGTTTTAATTTTCAAACCGCTTTATATGTTTGCTAAGCACGTTTCATGAAACTTCAAAACAAGGTATCCGTTAATACATTACAATTTATGTTATAAAATGTTTAGTTTCCTATTATCACATATATTATCTTAGGCATATTAGTTAAATGAGTGCCTTCGAAATACCTGCAGCTTATTCGTGCTATGTACTCAGGTGCCAGGACACACGTCTGATCCGTTGCAGGCGAAAGTGACGGTTCAGGATTTCGGTCGGCGTTAAGCCCGTACCTTCCTCCTCGTAATGGAAGCACTGACGTCATATATGTAGGAAGAAGCACCCTGGTATATGATCTATACCAACGACATCGTACTTGTCGGGGAAAACGAACACGAGGTGCAGAGTAATTTGGAAGAATGTCGAAATAAATTGGAGAAGGCTGGTCTTAAGATCAGATGGACGAAAACTGACCATTTGTTCTGTAACTTAGACGGTCCCACCAGCTTTTCTCCAATTGCTTTAACGGTATTCCTACCATGCTGCTTTGATTTCATTAGTTAATTGATCTCGGAGCTTCGTGGTAGGAATGGTGCATATAAGTAGGTACTCATACAATCTGACGGTAATATTGATCGAGATGTAAAGACCTGAAGATATGTGATTACTAGAACTACTCGTAATCTACGAATGCCCCTTTTCTACAAATCTTCAAGTCGACTAGAATGACAGACCAACAAGACCTGTCGTATTGTACGGAGATGAGTGTTTGGCCACCAAAGGTTTGGATTAAACGAGTTTGCATGTGGCGGAGATGCCAATATGAGAGGAGGTCTGAAAGTTGCGCCAATGAAAGAGAAATTAAGGAGCAATAGTTATGGGCATGTAATGCAGAGAGGTGAAGGACATATAACGAAGGTAATGAGATTGAATGTGGATGGTTACAAAGGAAGAGGTAAACCGAACCGGACCGTGTGAAAGATGACATGTGTAAGACGGGTGTGAATTCAGATATGATGGTCGATAGAGAAATATGGATGAAAAGTGCCTATTGTGCCAACCCGACATATTAAGTGGGAGTAAGATTCAAAGGATCCCCACAAACAAGCTCCATTGCCAAGTGTTATTGTCCTTTCATAATTGTTTTCTTTGTATTAATTTATTTTGGCTGTCAACAGCTTCATTTCAATGTAACGGATACCTTCAGTGAAGTTTTCTATGTGTAAGCTTTTAACATATAAATCTGGGCCGTTTTTTGTAAAAAGTTTCTCTAAATTTGATGAATGTTTGTCGTATGCAAAATACTTTTTTTGTCTTTATTTGTAGCGATAGTGTTACTAATATTAACCTAACTGTTGTTCATTCCTATGTTTGGTAACTTCAAATATTTTGTGTGATGCTTAAATTGATGTTGACTATGCTATAGTAATTCCCGCGTGTTTAAAATAAATATGTTTACATTTGTCTGTTTGTAAAATACTGTATAACCAGATTATATCTTTTTTGTTTACAGCAGATATAAGCAAACGGATAATGGAATGTAGCTGTTACACGTTAACTTCCTTAACTATCACAGGAGTAACGGAATGCATTCTTCTTCTTAAAGTGCCATCTCTTTTTGACGGACGGCGATCATTAAGACAATTTGTACCTTAGTAACGGATGCATTGTCAACTTTTTTAAATTCAGTGGAGAGTTATAGGGGAATGAAAGGGGTTTTGGTCGCAGTTTCAGGATGTAGATCTACTCTAAGGACGTTGTATGACAATAAATAAATAAATATAAGTATACACAACATCCTCTTTTAAGCCAAACTTTTCCCTTATAACGCTATTTTGAATCCTTTTATCTAACCTAACCTAAACTAACATACTTCTTAAGGATCGCATCTCAACGGCATTAACATACTTTTCCTGCCAAACTCATATTTATATTTTTATTATATTAAGAACCCATATTTATATTTTTTTATATTATATTAAGAAACATATTATAATTGAATACGTGCAGTGTTAGGTCCAAAGTTACATATTTTCGAGTTATTTATAGACCCTGTTAATAGATATGGCACGTCCTCTCTTTTCTTAATGGATTTGCTATTACTTAGTGATCGATTCACCGGATGCAGGGATATTGAAATTTGTATGTTGTTTACCAAGCACATACATAAGAATATCTCGAAGATAAGGATTAGGTTACTGGCATTATTATGTTATACGTGCGAGGACAGCCCCTCTTCTTCGAACACAATCGTGTTACAATGGTTTAGGAACTGTTGATTTGATATTAACACCAATCGTGTCATAGATATTAGACAGTAGTTCGTCGTTACGAAACCTTTAAATCAGCATTAAAATAACAGAATTGAGGGCCAGGAAATCTGCACCTTAGACATGGACAAGGAGCAAGGGGCTCACTGAATAAGATGAACGATCAAAGAGAAAGTATAACTGTAACACTACTTTACGCACGTATTTCACTACTACTAACGATTGTATAATAAAATATAATACAATACTAGATGACTGAACTTCGCACTACCTAAATAAATTGATTTGATTACAACTCTTCTGTAACGATTACCAATCCTATTCATCCTTCCATTTATTATACATTTTTCCATCGATTGAGACTTCCTGTGTCGAACTCCCTTTGCAATGTTTATAATATTAATATCTATCTTTTTCACTAATTTCAAATTATGTCATGTCATGATTATGTCAAAACATACGTACGTACGGAATGGTTATGATTTTAGTTTTGGTTATGATTGATTGAGACTAACCGTCAAAATATTGCATTTTATAGAAGAAAGTGGCAAACGAGCAAGCGGGTCATCCGATATTAAATGAGCGCTAACCATAGACATCTGCGACAAGCTAATGAGTTGCACAGATGCGTTGCCTACCTTAAATGGACAGAGGAGGGGATAGACATACAAAAGTATGATTCTCTTTCCAACCCATCTTCTCCCCCATCAAAAAAATCATTTTCTCATCCTTCTCTTATGCCAAAATTATGGGAAGGGAAAAAGGACTAGGATTAGGCCTCCGGAACCTCACTCATCAGACGAAACGCAGAAATACTATGAGCTGTGAGCTACTTATGTGTTCTGGTGAGGTCGTGGTATATCACTAGTCAAATCGACCCGTTCGTGCAACAGATATTGTTATTGCGAACTCTACTGTTAATTAGTACAAATAGAGGTACTTTTTCCTTTATTTACTTTAAAAATCCATTTTCTAACCGCCATAAAAACTAGTGTCCCGTAAGTTCTGTTTATGAGCACAATATCACACAATGTACTTAGCATGCTAATAGATTCCGATCGATCGTGGTCCACTTTAGACAGTTCAGAGCTAGTTTATCAAATAACGGTCGCCCTCGGTTTTACATGAAATCAATTTGTAATTTCCCAGTTACGTACCTTGTTTTTGTAATAATAATTATAATTATAGGCAAATTTGCAAAAAGTTGTTATTCTTAAAACAATCATATAACATAACCGCGGCAACCGAGGTTAGATCATATTTTCCTATCCCAAAGGAGGTTTTTTGTCGGGATAAATAATAATTTGTCCCGTGTTTTTGGATTTTTTGGCGCATTAGGGAGATATAACGAGTACCCACAACTGATAAGCATATACTATGCGTAAATGTACGGATTAAGAAGTGATCGTGATCGATCGTGATCCTTGCCTACCTCTCTGGATTACGGCGTGATTACATATTTGTTACTAATAATAATTTTTAGGTCCTTTTCTACACCCCTGAACTATTTGTGTGCAAATTTTAATGATGATGGGTTGAATAGTGACGCACTATCAGGAATACCACCGAAAAAGAACAATAAATTGAATAAACAACAAATTTGATAAAAACAACAAACATAAAAACACACCTAGTGTATGTGTATTGTATGTATTGTATACCTAGTATGTATGTACAATAACATGATGGTTAGGAGAGTTTCTAAACTTTTCAAGTGCTTGCAAGATTGCCTGACCACGTGAGTCGGAAGCTTGTTAAAGTTACAAGAAAGCAGCGCTTGCAAGTTTGCGTGTTACTGAAGTGTTAGCACACTTTGAAAATTACTTTGAGTTTTAATAACTTTGGGGTAGTAGATAATTGATTTTCACATATAATTTTCGATAACTGTCAATAATTGTTTGGCAAAAGTATTTACAAAGTATATATATTGCACCTGATTTTGAGTGCGCATCTACCCATCAACTTCAGAGAATAATCGGTACCTCAATAAATTCTTTCTTCTTAGATTCTAAAAAAAAAATCTTTTAGTAAACCAGTACTTCCAGTACCCGTACATTACACTTGCGTGGATTCAGTTAGCGGCTATGCATACTTAAAAAAATGTTATGTCTAAGTAAATTGGTTATATTTTATTCCCATAAGCGATGAACTTATAAATCTAAAAATATGAAGCTTTGGATAGTTAAAAATTATTCATTCTTTACAAAACTACACGATAAAACTGTACAATATTCAAGATCAAAGACACATAAATTGTAGAAATAGAAACACTATACAAATACCATGCGCAAATAAACTCATAGAAATAGTTACAGCAAACATTTGGCAGACGTGGACGTTTGTGATAGTAAGTAAAAATAGTTACAAACTTGCAGCATATTTAACACTTTTGTCTAGATTGTTTAGTACATCTTTTTTATATGAGCAGACACTTAATTACATTGTTCTTATCAGTCTGTATAGGCCGCTCTCCATGGATTACGGCAAAGATCGGGATCTTCCCTTTATTTAATTAATTCCCTTTACCCTTGATCAGATTATCCATCTTGTAGGAGACCTACCTACGCTACGTCATCAAGTTTGAGGGCGTACTATAATATCCGGCGTCATAATCCGTTCTATGAATTCAAGTAAAAAAATATATTTCGCTTATTAGCCAAAAATCGTTAACTGCAGAAGTAGGCCTACCCTATTGATCACCATAAAGATAGGTCTCATGGTGCCGTCATCAAATAAACTCCCGCAGACTGGAGCACATCATCGGTCCAGTAAAACATTAAACATAAGCAATTCTGCGGGAAATGTTAAATGTGATTATCGTGGTACATACTTGAAGCATACTTTGAATACAAAAATGCATAGTTTGAAGTGCCAATAGCCGAATGGCTATGGATACGGACTGTCGATCATGAGGTCGTGGGTTCGAATCCGCCATTCGACTATAGTCGTGAACCATATCCTAGCACAAGATGATTGTAACTTAAATTATTTCAACAATGTATTAATATTTTTAGCTTGAAAAAAAATGAGCATTTGAAATATTTAGTAAATGGTATAGTCACATCTGCTGCTCCAGTTTCGTCTTTGTTTTAAACTTATAACATTGCAGCTGCATTCAATATAGCTACTGAGGCGAATACAATTTTAACATTGGCAAAGTTCAGTTAACTGAATATAGGACAGATGGATGTGCGTCCACAATTATAGTGGAAGCTGGTATCATTTAATATCAGTATTCTTGAAATGGTTAAATACTATTTCAAGTACAAGTTAGTTTCAATAGCATTCATACTTGTAAAACTAATATATTTCAATGAATTTCCTCGCAATACATTTAACTTTAACGAAGCAGCGCCGTAACGCACACTAACTTTATTTATATTTAAACTTTTTGGTTAAACACAACTTTTAAATCAAGCCACCTTTAAGGGACTCGTAAGAGCGTAGCGGTTCCACGAATTTACTTTTTCCTTGTTATAAAAACAGAAAAGTAATTTGTGTCGTCCGATTTACTTTATTCTCTATTTAATTTGTATAGGAAATAGATTTCACTGCTTCCGGATAAATATAGCATCGAATAATATACAATCCCAAGTGACGGTGGGCATTACGAAGACGTTGCCAGCCTTTCGTCTGAAAAAAGTGGACAGCGGATTAGAATAGAAGAGAAGGTATACAAAGAAGATGGCCTGCTAGTGTCAAATTCTTGACAATTTGACACCAGCACAGCACAATTATTATTTTTATGTATTCTAAATTGAATATAAAAATATAACATTATTTTTACTTCCACTACAATATATGTCGATAAATTGACCTAACCGACAGCAAAAATCCGTAATCCTTTGCGCTCAACGGGAAAATTGAATTGCCATGCTAGTTATACTAGTGCATTAGTCGGCCATTGTGCTGATCAAATTGAACATTGCATGCGGTAATGTGTTCGACAGCTGTGCAGTGAATAGGTTTACTATGCACAATATAAAATAAAAATTAAAAGTATTGTGTTTAACAGATTTAAAAAGTGATCGCTGTACCGTGCCTCATTGTGCCTCAACTCAACCGTGACAGCATAAGCACTTTACATCATTCACGTGTCGCCTCCCACCGTGCGTTCTTTCTACGGAGAGCGATGAAGCTAAACTGTATTCCTTAGTCTTGTCAGATGATTTCACGGCCAAAACTTTTTTGTAAACTGTAGAAGTATGCTGATGTAACGTCATCCTACTCAGAACTGATGTTATTGTACACGAGTAGCACTAGATATTATTATTCCATTTGTACGTGCATTCACCCGTAGTAACGCGATTATTGGCTTTATCTCCGTCAGTAAAGCCGTGGCACGGAAGCCTTATCTCACATATTGACTCGTACTCTACATAGATTAGCTGCCTTTGTGTGCCTAGTATTAAAGTTCCATCAACATGTTATGTATTAATATGTACTCTTACGTCGATATTACTTTAACAAGGTGGACAGAAATAGTTTTATTTAGTAAAAAAATTTATTTCTAAGTATTTTTGATGCCCATTGCATTAAATATATCGACGTGAAGGAGAAGCGTTTATGTTTTTATGTTGAACTTTTTTTGGGCTCACTTATCGTGAAGAACGATCTAGCAAAATACTAATTTAAAGTACATTTGTTTATACTTCAGCGTTTTCATAATAAAATATAATAATTTTTTCTACTGGCAACTTATCGTCGTCGTGTTATCAGAACTATTAATGGGTACCATAAAGCATAGAAATCTTGATGAATATGTATTGAATAAAATGTTTTTCTTTTGTTTTCAGGTAAGTCTATTCTCATGCGTATGAAGGAGGACCTGTAATAGATTCACTAGATATTTCAACAAAGGTTTGTACATGTAATGTTTTTATGAAGATTACTTAGTAATTAATATGCACCTATTTACGAAAACATTTTTTAAACAAGAAAATCGCGTTATTTGGTATTGACCAACTTATATTTAAAGTAAATCTACCGTAATTAAATTGATACCGTAACAATCTCGTTGAAGCTGTTATTGCAAGTTACGTGACTGTCAAAATTTACCCCAAGTCACGCATTTTACGTATGTATATTATGCTTTAAGATATTAATACAGAAACGAAGTGTGTAAGGAAGAGGAAACAGCGGAATATCTGCATACTCATCTGGGCCAGAGTAAATTTTGAAGTGAACACACCTTCTATAGACACTCCAGGCGTTTCTTAAATGATATTAAAATATGAGTTCTTGTCACTGACAAGCCTAATGTTAAAATAATGTTTTATTTTTAACAGATGACGCTAGTGCTCTTACAAGACAATGGTAAAATAAGCCTTCTAGCTTGCGTATTAACTAAATTTTACTTAGAATAATAGAGATTCTATGCAAACATTCTTCACAAATTTTTTGATACTGTAATAAAATTAATTTAAATATCAACGAAAATTACTTTACTTCATAGGTTTAATTTTCCACTTCCGACAGCAGCTCTTGATTATGTTTATAGTGTAAAATGTGCCTTAAAAGTATTTTATTGTGTTAACGTTGTGATTAAAATTGAGAAAGGCTTACTTCGATGGTTTGGGCATGTTCAAAAGAATGAATGAAGAAAGTTTGCAAAAGTGTCTGTCAACGTTAGCAGGAGACGTAAAGAAAATTATACTGACTAAAGTCGAAGATGTGTGAATGTTGATGAAGCTAGGGAGGTTTCCCATGATCGTGCCAAGTAAACTACTCTGCCTACCACTCTGTCGTAAAGGCGTGCGTTATACCATATAAAAAGACAATTTTAACAGTGATAGAGCCCGCAACAACAACAAATGTTGCACGGATGGACCGGTTCGACTGGTGAAATAAGACGACCTCACAGAAAATAGGCGTGAAGTTTTTAATTAGTATTTCTGCGTTTCGTGTGATGAGTGAGGTGCCAGTGGCCTAATTCTGATCCCCTTCTTTTTAAATGATGGGAAGTAAGATAATTTGACGGAGGAGGATCCAACAGGATGGATAGGAAAAGGAAATATCTCTTTTTTCTGTTTATTCCCTAATCTGTCAATTAAATATAGGGAACGCATTTGCAACTCAATAGCTTGTTGCAGATGCCTAATGCAGATGCCTGTCACTTAATATTAGGTGAACCACTTGCTCGTTTGCGACATTCTTCTAAAAAAAAATATTACAAAGCTTAATATTTTTAACGCTTAACTATTCTGATGAATAGTTATGAATCAGTATCTGGTAGAAGCGCGGATAAAGCATTAAAAATAAAATAACTCTGGTTTCAGTGCTTTAAAATATTACGCCTTCACTCAGTGAAGTTGTGACTTCAGCGTCACAAAAACAACTCTCGCATTAATTACATTCTGAATAACGTTCTTGACCTATCTCTTTCGAGGCTTGCGGATGAAAAGTTCACTTGGGCGTCGGTGATCATTCATCCTTTTACACTCGTAAGAGTTTCATGTTTGAAGTTTAAATTTTTTTAATATATTTATTTGTGTCTAATGTTAATCAACGCCATTGAATAGCATTCAATGTAGGAACGCTGGATAATGTTTTAGATAATTAAATACAAGTTGTTTTTAGAACGTCAATTTCACTATAAGATTAACAAAATTATATATATATTTATTTATATATGATTCAAGTTTTACATTACATTTTATTTTTGAATAGCCTTAACGTTCTAATATATTATTGTTAACCTCTGTGTATATTATTGGTAGCCTGTGTGTGTGAGTGAGTGATTGGATTTATTTTATTGTATTTCAGATACATATTTTTTTGGAATCGTACTGTCGAGTTACGATATAGTGCGGAAAAGTGTGACAATAGGGGTGGCCTATTGTTGCATTTGAGCCACGTCTGTCTAGCATGAATCACTCACTCTTTGTCGTCAGTTGACAATACCTCTTTGTGTATTGAGGTTGGCCCTTTCATTGGTACACTTGAGTATATTACTGCTGATTTCAAATGAAATTTTGCGAATGACAATTTCAGTATTTGAATACGTTTATTGTTTGTGGAAAATGGGTATAATAATGTTCATCTGTAGCTTTGTAGTTACTATTTAGCCTTTTAGTTATACGTCCTGTGTTCGCTTACCAGACGAAGAAAATATATGTATATAGATATAGTGGATCTCGTTGTACAGGTGACAGAAAAACAAATTCAAAAAAATATCGAATTAGAAATATTTAATTCCAGAGATTATGAGATAGAAAGAGAGAGAGAGAGAGATTTACACTTCGTGTTACAATTTTTCTCTTTGTCTCTTCTCTTAACGAAGTGTGACTAAAGGTGACGCGTCCTTGAAATTGAATTCCCAATTCTCGTCATCTTATTAAAACACCGCCCCAAAACTTCAAAGAGAGTTTAATCGGGATTTTATCGGAATCCGATCGGAAGTCATCAATATAATGTTGTCATGGAGTGGTGATAATATACATATATAATTTTGTCTGATAATTTCGTGTTAGAGACCAAATCCAAAGTGGGTTTTCTTTCCTCTCCTATCCACTTCTCTACTCTTTCCATTCGTTTCATTTACTTATATTCGTTCCTAATCTGCTATACGTAAGGGCTGACAAGGGTAACCCTTAATATCGGTTGAGCTGCTTGCCTATTCATGATAAAAAAAGTAACTGTGCTGGTATCTCTCTTATAGTAACAAAAAAGGGTAAAAGTAAGACCTTCAAAAATTTTTCACGTTGCTTTACAGCGTGATTGATTAACGTCTGGACGTGACGGCGAAGATAATTTCCGAACCGAGTATTCCGATCGATTTCGGCTCCCTCTTAAATTATCGGACGTCACTTTTTTGACTACACGTCGCAATGCTTGTTAATAGTTTTTATTTCTATCTAGTTGTACTATATAAATATTACAACTAGATAAATGGTTTGGTGAAGGAAGTCTACGGAATGAGGCATATAACTAATATTATGCGATGCTTTGGGGAAACTGTCAACCTACAATGGTACATCTTTCTGCTAATGATGATACAATTTAGTCAAACAATCGAGGTAACCAACGACTAACTTATAGGACAATTTTCCGTTGTCCTACATCCCGACGCAGACTGCACATTTAGTCGCAAAATTTAATTTAAAAACAAACTTCAACTGATTTGAGTTCATAAATGAGGCGAGATGAATCTCGTCCACAGCGACTTCATTACTTGAATGAATACAGATGATTGTGCTTTATAAAACTTATTTAGACTCGCTGTAATCCGTTACAATTTTGTGGACATTTAATGTGAAGAGGATTTAAAATACGGAGCAATGAACATTTATGTTTTTCACAATCTACATATGTACGTGTACAAGCTAAGTCCCGCGGTTTCACCTGCCGCGCAATTTAATTTAAGCGACGACTGCCCAGCCTAAGCTGAACCTTATTAAATATGATTGATCATATAGAGCAAAGATCAACTAATATTGCATCGAAATGCAAACATTCATCTTCTACTTTAGACCTTTATGGGATGAATTTAGAAATACCTTTCTTAGTGCTCGCTTCCGTCACAACAGAAATCCCTGATCAAAATGTTGTCTCTAGGCCCAGTAGTTTGGGCTGTGCGTTGATATATCAGTCAGTCGGTTTTTTCTTATATATAAATAGATTAAAGAAGGAACTGGCATATATATAGAGCCTAGAAACCTGAAATTTTGCACAGTTATTACGTAGGCGAAAGAGGTTATTTCTAAATTCATCCCCTACTTGACTAATGCAGGGAATGAAAGATTGTACGGAGAACCTTTCCATCGTAAGAACCGAACCGGGTCGCATCGAAAGTAAATAAAAAATATTTAATACGGTAGATAGCGGCAAAAAAGCGAATGATTCAACTGACATCAATATTACTTTTTCTACGTCAATAACGCAATGTTCTGATCATCGTTGTGACAATCCGGAGAGTTATGCATTGTGGGACTTTGTTTAGGTAAGAGGAAGATGGCGAAAGGGGATGTGATGGACATATTACGGCATGCAGCAATGCACTCATAAGGTGAAACACACAGGCTTAAAAATCTAGATATCTTAATAAATAAACTAACTGCTGTACGAAAAGATCAGAAGAAAAGTAGCTAGTGGGCAAGTGAGCAAAGAAGCGAATTGATAAAGAATTATGATATCTTAAATCACTTATAACTTAATAACTAAAATCGTAAATTTTAATTTACATATAAAATAAAAATAAATATTGTACAGCGAATATTACATCGTGAATTATCCCACGAAAGCTTCCCGCGACTGCAAAGTCTAATTAAGTGCCAAGCTTTTACAAGTGGAAGCATCGCCGCTGTTGGATTAACAAACTAATTTGGAAACTACAGTTGGTTCATTCGAAAGATGAATAGTTTAAGTCGAATTAAATACTCGGCGATTTGTTAAGTGTAAATATAACCTGATATTAAGTGATCGCGGCTGGCTATGAATAACAAATAAGCTTTCAAGTGCGTTATAGGATTTTAAGAGAGGTATACGCTCTTTACTTGAATTAGCCGAAGTGGTTTTGGTTTGAAAATAGAGCTGGAGACAGATCATTAAGGCAGGATTAGAGCCATGCGCACCACACGGTCAGCCACAGTCAATATGTATGAAAAAAACAGTGGCGACGACTGCTCCCGACCATCGTGGTTAACTCGCACGCAGCTAGCAGCTCAAAGCGTACAAGGCCTTTTAAACCCAATGTGATGTGATTATGATTAAATTAAATAACAACATGGTGATTTATCATCATTATTAATCATAAATTAGTCTTTCTCCAGAATACAAGGATTTTTAAAAATATTTCATACAACAACAAAATGGGCTACTCAGTTGTTAAAACAAAAAATTACGACACAAGAAATATCAAATGCTTTGTTGAACAAATGTGCACTCTAACGTTAATGGCCCTCCATTAGATAGAGCATGCGCGAGCGTTATGGAATTTAATACATTTATTATATTGCATTGTTTCTATCAAAACGGTATTATCTTGTCGGAGTGTTTTAAGAATATATTTTAACAATGGTACACTTGCCTATGTGCTTTGGATCTAATTTCGGTACTTGGCCTATTTGAAATATTCCTATAACTATTAAATACTAATACTTTGTGTTGCAAAAGTAAGTGTAAGCAGCGTTGGCAGGGGACGTCCAAGGAGAACTTACATATATCGATCAGATTAGTAGCATACTAAAGAAGAGCGATAAGGACTACCCGTAACCAACGAGCTTATATGCGTAGATGTATGGATGTAGAAGAAGCTAGAGAGGTGTGCCAGGATCGAGCCAAATGGAAATCCATAATCTCTGCCTACCCCTTTGGGTTACGGGCGTTAGCGTATATTTATTTTATTTGTTAAATAATATAGTTAGATAAACATCAAGTTGATATAAAAATATGAATATGCGTTTGTTTGTTTGAATGAGTGAGAATCTGAGGGCAACAGCTAGATTAAATTAAGAGTGTCATAGTAAAAATTGAGAAGCGCCGATAGCCTAATGCTTAATGTTCTCTTGTAACGGTCGTTATAGTCTGCCTAAATATAGAATCGTACGTTCGAATTCTCCATTCAATTTTTCTCGTGAACCATCTCGTAGCATAATTGTTCGTAGAATGTTTAAAATAAATATTAATTATTTTTTTCCATAATCTAATTATGTTTACAAAAACAATTAGAAAAGAAAGTAAGAAAATATACACTAGAGAACCTCAGCAGCCGGCATCGCATAGGCACTAGAAGATTCAAAGGCCAATATTTTTTCTGGGGTATAAAGGGGTAAACATCCACGACACCAGAGGAACTGCAGGTGCGTTGCCGGCCGTTCAGTAAGGAATACGCTCTCTTTTTCAAAGAACATAAGTAGTATTGGTTTAGAAATACCGCTGGGGACAGATTATTCCAAGACGCTGTTGCGCAAATCTATTCGAGTCTTTATAATCTTTTTCATTTGTCTTACACAAAACATCAATAATTTGTATCTGTACGCGTTTTGGTAAGGGAGCCGAAGCGGGGATTTCTGCAAATCTTCGAGCACGTCAGTTTTATATATCAGTGGTAACTTGGACTATGTTAAGTACAATACACCACATATCGGTCATATATGTTCAGCCACGCGCTTAGGGTATCCCATTCAATTGAAAAAAAAACGATCATCGCACTCACTCGAGCGCCTTTCCCCACCCCTAAAAGTAAAAAATGTCATTTAATCTTTTCTTCTATTTACCGTCTAGTCTTCAAAATCAAATATCCATCCATGACGCTCGAGGATGTACAAGTTTAGCAGAAATCTCATGAATCACTCTATTGGTGACAACAGTATGAAATTTATTCAGGATTCTTTGAGTTTTATAATAATCTAATATCATATTAAATTCTTATTTTATACAATTTTAGAAACGGGTCCGTTGTATGACATTCATTTTCCATTCAAATCTGATTCACCAATCACTCAGTTACGCCCGGTTTTTGATACGTTTTTAAAATTTTTATTCAATTATCAATCCTGGTAAGTTAAATCGAAAAAAGTTGATAACCATGCTTCCACCAACTCAAATGTAATTTGATCGGACAGCTAACTAGTTGATGAGTCTTTAAGAAAGCGGGCGTTGTCCAAGCTTACAAAAATGACTGAGCGTAAAAATGTGCAGCCACATAAAGCCAACATTGTGGGGTGTGAAGTGATAACGATCGGAGAGGTTGTAATAAAACTAATGGTTACATCTGGGTGGAGCAAATGGATTGCTTCCATGTTGCCGCCAGTGAAGCGCTCGCCGGAGTTCTGTTATTGTTTCATTTGTGTGGGTACTTTATCGTTTACATTGTAGTATTCACTTCTGAAGTAGGTAGATTGTTTTTTTTTTTAAGTAAGACCAACGATGATGTGGTTCGGGGGTTTCAAGTAGGCTTCTGGTAAATGTCATGTCGTGGATTATCAATAAGAATAGAATAAGAATAATTTTATTTACAATAACAAAGGATGCATTTTAGTGTAATAAAGTGTGATCCAAAGAAAAGTTAATTTATATACATGTAATACTCTGAGTTAAAATAAGATAACAGAAATATATAAACAGAATACAACAAACGAAAATACTAAAAGTTTGGGATGTATAATTATCTAGGAGAACTTATATCGATCAGATTAGTGGCTTAATAAAAAATGGCGATATAAGGAGCACCCATAACCGACGAGCTTGTATGCGTAAACGAATGTATGTACAAGAATAGAGAGATGTGCCAGGATCGCGCCAAATGGAAATCTATGATATCTGCCTACCCCTCTGTTGTTACGGGCGTGAGCGCATATTTATTTGTTTAATTATCACGTTAAGACCTGGAAAATTCGACTGCTTTAAATTTACAATTTTAAATGTCGATAACATATAAAATTTAAATTATCAAAAGCTGCAAAGTGATTAAAAGTGATGATTTTTACTGATTTTGAAGACACGTTGATGTGGAACTAGATGACATCGTTTTTAGTCTGAAAATGATAATACTACAGGTAATCATGATAATACAGATAATCCGAGTCAGGTCTTTGAGGCGAAATCATGATTTACATCGGTCCGTAAGTAGTATCAAGCTTCTTATCATTCAACCTTTCATGTGTAAATCTATGCATTGCCGGATTCAAACTTCGCAGAGAATTTGATTATATAGGTAGTTACGGTATTGATTACCGATTATCTTAATCCAGTATTAAATTTCCCGGTTATTCGTTAAGCTATTTAAGATGTTGTGAGCTTTTGTATTTTTTACCCTCAAACAAATTTACTCGATCCGCGACTAAATCTATGTATAATTATTATTGAGAATGTACTGTAAAATATTAAAATACATATTGCATTATATTTTACAGTGTTGCCATTTTTAAGTTAAGCGTTAAAGAATAAATTTAGTAAATAAACAAGATTAAAACGGCCTAATGCGTTTCAGCTAATAAATGGGGAGAGAAGGTTAAATTACTTTCAAATGTCATTTGTGTGATCGAGTTTTTCCTTTGGAATCTGCGTATAATGATTACATAAGTATCGTAAAATTTAATCTAATCCTAATCTTGTTCTATTTTAAAAAAGTATTTTTGTACCAACAAGAAATTAATTAACAATCCATGACCTCTAATTCGTACTTCTTAATACTTAAAATACTTTTATTTTATTAACACGCTTTTATAAGTTTCGCCGTAATCAAAGTAAGAAGTAAAAAGTGTTTTTTAGTTTTTTTTAACTGTAATTATGTTAATTAACTTAATAAGCTAGCATCGTCGTGGTCACCTCGTTCAAATTTATTTAAATTATCAATTGGAATTACCAAGTATTCACATATTTATATTATGAAACTTCACATTTAGCCTTAATAAAATTAGGAACTTCATCACGTCAGGACAATACAACAGTGAAATTGTCGTGCGGAAATTTATCGACGCCCTAAAGTACTTTAGGCTCTGAGAGTTCGCTTTACTCGTATTCTAGATAAGAGATCGCTAAATCACTTGGATGCCATTTATTCTCTAAATGACCGTCATTTCTGTGAACATGGCCTTAAATTACCTAAGCTGCTAAGCAACTTATTGTAAAAGCTCGTGGAACGAAATCTAATAATTTATTTTTATTAAAAGAAAAAGTATTTTAATAATCAATTGGCGAACGAACGAAGTGTTGTTTCCTTCCTTTCAGCCTATAGTCGTCCACTGCTTGATGTGTCATTGCCACAAAGATTGGTACCCTCCTTCCCTTATCCAGCGGACTCCCGGAACTTTGATCAGTTCGTCGGTCTATCTTGGGGAGGCCTACCTAGGCTGCGGCGACCTGTACGTGGCCGCCATTCCACGGCCTTACAGCCACACTTATTGGCTTTGTTCAGTTCTGCGAGCAATGTGTTCGACCCATTGCTACTTAAGTTTTGCAATTCTTCGGGCAATATCAACCATGCACGACAATGGATATAACATTTTAGAGGAGAAAAAGGAGAAGAATTTTATAAATATCTATATTTAATTAAGTACTATAACTTATATTTTAAAGTAAACAATGACATAGAAAATTATGACTTTATTAGCAAATTCACAAATAAATGTTTTGCAGTAGGTATAGCGTACTACACACTTATTAAATAATTTTATGTATAACGTATGTTATTTTTCTGAATCATGTTTGCCTTTGAGAATTAAGTTATAACATCAAGAACTGAGTCCTTTAATACTAGTTCAGAATATCGCTCCCGTGGGCATCTTAAAGGAAAATGAAGAAATGCGAAAAAATAAAGATTTCTTTTGGGGCTGGGTCCAATTTACTATAACATTTATGACGAGTGACTCACGATATGTTTTTTTTCTGTGAACAGAAAACTTTGTAGGGAGTTAGCAAAGTATTCAATATAACCGTGAACATTCGATACACGAGTAGAGGTGGTTATCAATACCTTCAGGTCTTCAGTATGATAGGTGTGCGACTCCAGCTTCCTATATTCAAATTGCATTAAGTAGCAAACCTATATCCTTGCTCCCTGTTAGTAATCTAACATAAGTTTGGCTTAAAGGCTCTGACGCTGTTATATCTCTCTCGAAAATTAAGCATGATAAAGACAAGTCTTATAGAATAAGCATTGAACAAATTAAAAGTTGTCTGTGTGTCTCACATACTTCTTCTTACACACACGTTTTTTTCTTAACCCATAAAGTCTCCAAGTTTCATCGTATATACTCAGCTTACAAATTAAATAAGTAGCGGTGTAGGCAGAGATTACGGATTTCTATTTAGCAAGGTTCTGGCACACTCCGTTTTTTTTAATTAAAAGACAAAGACCCCTCGTGGTCATTGGGTGACTACATATAAAGATAGAAATTAATAAATAACGAATATTAAATCGTACGATTTTGACTCAGCTTTTCCTTTGATATATCACCACCATTTACCACGGTACTTTTAACATTAATTTTATTTAGTCTATCACCGATTTATTTTTTGCCATAAAATACGATTAATGTGTTGCAATAAACCGAGTATGATGCGGTAAACAATGTTTAGGACACCCAGAGTTTCCTCACGGCTAATAAAGTTAATTACTTACAGGCGACTGACACAAACCAATTTAAGGTCCATGTAGGTCGACCGTGAGTGACCTCGACGCTTTGAGGCCAGCAAATTAAACTGACTGTACAGAGTACAGTGTTCTGTCTCGTACAGAACACTCTTTACTCTGCTACAATTATACTCAACTAACGCATGTTGTTAATGCGATTTTCAATAAAACGTTAATGATAATATGTTATACTAGAATGCATAAAATTAATTTTATTAGTTATTGATATTTTCTACAATCAGGCATATTTTAAAGAATGCAATAATAAATCAAATAAAAAAAATGCGAGTAGAAGTGTGGCATAAAAGATGAATTTGTGCCATAACACAAAGATATGATTTAGGTATGAATCTAGAAAGCAGAGAGCAGTAATGTTTGCTACACCTTTGTCTATCCCGGTAGGTGTAAAAGTAACATAACATAAGCACTCACACTTCTAACCCAGAGGGGTAAGCAGATATTATGGATTTCCATTTGGCATGACCAGACACACTTCGATTTATATATCTATGCATACACATGTTCGTCGGTTATTTTTGCTCTTAATTAATACCGCCTTTCTTTAGTATGTCACCAATCTATCCGTGTAAGTTTCTTGAGACTACACCCACCAACACTGTCACTCACTTACGCAAAATAAATTTCCCTTGTCAATCTTCTTTTATTCATCCTTTCAACATGCCAGAACCATCGACCTTTCACAATCTTAGTTTAAAAGAAAAAAAGTGACAAGCGATTGCGTAAAGAACAATATTTACTCATAAATTTGTATGAGTGTGACAAGGAGAGCGTCATTAGTATTTAAAATTTTTAACTGTATGAAATTTTAACTCCCGCCATTTCCATTGACGAGTTTTGTGTTTTTATTTTTTTTTCTTATCTTATCTTTATACAACGACTTACTTACGTATATTATATGAGTGTAATCATACAAACGAAATGTAATTAGAAAATAAATATAATTAAGGAAATAGATTGTAATTGTACTAAAAACTTGTACCAGAAAAATGTATATATAAGAACAAAAAAAAAATATTTATTACAAAAAAAATGCATCCCTTTTCGCCTGTCCCTTATTTGAATAAAGACAAAGATTTATTATTTGCCCTGTGTTAGAGAGATTACATAAGGGAGAAAAAATAGTATGTAAAATCAAAGTACGAGAGGTATAAATGCGAGAACTGGTATGAATATGACTTGTCGGCGCCTGCACAGACTTCGGCCGCAAATATACGTGGATGATTCGGGACATCTCACGCGGCGTCCTCTCACAGCCGCCACTTTTAAGCCCAATTATCTTTAGTTTATATACAAGTGATATGATGACGTCGATCACTCACTGCAAATACCACTTGTATGCAGACGACACTCAGCTGTACTTTTCATGCTGCTCTGATGATTTAAACAAGCAGAAGCAAAGATTAATCAGGACTTATATAACTTACATGAATGAACAACAAGAAATTCACTTCAAATAAATCCTGTCAAATATAAATATCTGGTCTTAGGCAATAGACACCAACGGCAAGCTATTGTCAAAGAATCCCCTAGAATAGTGATATCTGGCCAAGAAATAGAAAGAGTGGATTACGCGGAAAACTTAGGATTGTTGATGGATGGCGATTTACGTTTTCAAGAACACCTGAACAGCAAAATAAAAAATGATTTTTATAGACTAAAGCACTACCATTTGCGGAAATATTTAGCCGAGAATGTCTGAAAGACAATTGTCAAGTCGATTGTATTTTCTCTTTTTAACCGACTTTAAGAAAGAGGAGGCTATCAATTCGATTGATTTTTTAATGTATGTACACCGCTTACGCCGAGATTTATGGTCCGATTTCGATGACTCTTTTTTGTTCGATAGCTAGTGCTCGCCATTTGGTCCCATTTTTTTAGTCAAGATCCGACCAGTAGTTTTTAAGTTATTCTTAATATGCGTACATGAAAAAAAATAGTTTTACTTTCTTGGCTCACGTAGGCTAAATTATAGGCGTACATAAAAATGAAGTATGAAAGAATTGTAGACGTTTAAAAATGCTAAATAAAAGTCAGCGATGGCATATCTCTATCTTCTACTGTTATCTCACAATAACTACATTTTTCTTTAGAAAAATCAATTAAAAGTAATGCGCTATTTACGACGCTATTTTTTCGTATTCAGTATTAATCTAGAGTATTTAATGTAGATTATAATAATAAACTAAAGCGTTATAACAGATAGTTTAGAAGATATCAAAAGTTTAAACTACAAAGTAAGCAAAAACTACGCGCAAGTAATTTACCTTTTTGTTTGTTAGAAAGTTGGTTGTTAAAATGTATTTCCATATAAATTTGGTCAAGATCTGTTTAATTGTTTTTGAGTTATTCTTAATAAAGCGTATTTAATTGACTTGGACTACTCGTTTTACTGGTTCTCGTTTTGTGTTAAACCGACTGTGTATCAAACCAATACGGTGGGTACGTTGCTCCTCCGTCTCGTTAGATATACGATCGTGTATCAAGCCGTGATTACTTTTTTTGAAATTTTCTATGTTCAGAAGTTTTTTCATGTTAGCCCGCTTTTTAGAATTGGTTTCAAGACGCACACAGTAGGAATAACACGTAGAAGGATTGACAATTTTCTTAATATTCCAATACATAAGACTGCCGGCTACGGAGGAAGTTTCAAGTATGATGCTACAAAGATCTGGAACGATTTACCCCCACCTTTACGCGGGCCGGTATCTGTCCAATTTTTAAAAAAATCATCAGTCTTTAAGTATTTTTTATTTATATCCAAAAAGCTCCTCTGAACAAGCGCAAGGCTACTAGTGGGTTGGACTAAAAAGCAG
Source organism: Papilio glaucus (assembly GCA_000931545.1). NCBI lineage: Eukaryota > Metazoa > Arthropoda > Insecta > Lepidoptera > Papilionidae > Papilio > Papilio glaucus. The sequence continues at coordinate 23,790 of JWHW01031800.1, read as the reverse complement.
CACCACGTGGCTTATGTCGTGTGCCTGCTACCTTTTGTTATCTTTATTAGTAATTAATGATTAGTTTTCTAGGATTTGTAACGTTTAGATTTAAAGATAACAATAAATACACATAGTCACTTCGTAATATACTTTAAAGTTGGATCATTAATGTTATTTATAAAACTTCTATTCGAAAAGTATTGAAACTCAAGAAATTAAATGATAAAACTTCAACTGCCGCTTCAGTTTGTAGCCTTTGTTTCAAGTTATAGCTTCGAGCTTTAGATCTCAACTGACGCGAAACTTATAACTCCAATATATTTTGATAAATCAAAAGTTACATAATTTATTAAATGTCTCTAAGAACTTAACAATAAACAATTCCACAAATCTTACTCGATATCAATATGATAAGGAGCGAGCTTAGCGCCAAACAATAGAACAGAAAACAGATGTATGTGATTGTATTTATGAATCCAACTGATTTCGAAACAGATACTGTATAGGATTCGAGTAACTTTCTGCTTTGTATACAACAATTACCCCTATGGAATATTATGTAGCTATCGGTATTTTCTAATCGAAACGGATACCCCTTCTTTAAACATCAGAAATGCATATTCTGGTCCTTTGGTATCGTGGATGTTCCTTAGCGGCGGTGATCATTCATCACCATTCTTTACTCAGACTTTATGAAACAGGTCCTTAATGTATCAGGTAATTTATTTGTCAATTAGTTATTAGGAACTTTACTCTGACTTTGTGAAACAGGCCCTTATTGTATCAGTTAATTTGTTTGTCAATAAGTTATTAGGCACTTTACTCTGACTTTGTGTAATATATTTTGTATTAGTTATTAGGCACTTACTCAGACTTTGTGAAACGGGCGCTAAGTGTAAGGTATCCAAAATTAAAATCAAATCTTAGTTATTTCGTACAGCATGTAACAAAAAAAAATAACAATACCTGAACAAGACATAAAAATCATTAACAAAAGTCTACATCGCTTACTTTATATTAAAGTATTTTACTTAATTATTTCTGAAGCTTATAAAAGCTTATTTGTTGTTTACTTTGACCACTCTTTTAATTACTTTAACGAAATAAGGTCGAAGACTTTTTGTTTAATTTTGGTTTTTACTTTACTCAGTTACGTAGTAGTATAATCATAATTACGTATAACAATTATACTAGTACAATTAGAATGTGACGGAAGTGAGTTGAATGAAATCCTTGCTGGGTATGTTTCTGTAAGCGCGATAAACAAAATAGTAATAGGTTTACTTATGGACTATAAACTTTTGCCAATTGTATTAGTAGAATTTATGCGGGGATTATGAAGAGTTTAGGTAAATCTATATACCATCTGGACGCCGAAACTTTTATTATCTGCAAGTTTGTGCGTCCGGACTATAAATAAAAACTCATTGTCTAATGTACGTCTGTTATGTGTGTCAGACAACTGCACCTATTTGGCTTATTCTTTTTTGGTGTGCTTGTAATTGTCAGGACGAGGTTAACATGAAAGAAAATAATTAAAAATCCTACGCAAAAATTCGGGTTAAAATATCTTTATACAAAAATCTCACCGTTATTTTTAATATCGGTTGCTATGCTTATGTTGTAGGGTTGTTATGCTACTGTTTTAATAATAACTTTTTGGTATATTTTACCTCTAATTCCATTACTACGTAGAGAATCGTGATACTTGTATATCACGCCCATTTATGAGGTTTTGGCACGTAACCAGTCGACCGATGGCAGTAAAAATATTTAGCCTCAATTATGGTTACTAGTATGTATTATTTTATATTTCAAGTACCCATTGATAAATTTGAGTTACTTTATTTGTAACATAATTCGTTATACAGTACGAACATATAAACAAAACCACAAAACAGAATATCCAACTCAAAACAAAATAAAAAAAAACCTTCTCATAATTTGATTTATGCTACTGAGAGGCAACTCGGTCTGTAACATTTGTAACGCCGCTATCATTCTGACACTGTCCTCGGAGACATGATCTATTCTACAACTTAGAGATTGGGGATTTATCTTTCCTATTTCATTTCTATCTAAAATCGGTACACAGGTTCATTTTGTCAGGTGTCACTGCTACGTTTTTCTATTCATGTATCTTTTGCCCGACAAATCGATTAAAATTTAATGACATTAATTCAATGATGTATTAATAAAAGTAACAACATTAGCGGTCGAAAAGTGAAGACTCGAAAGCATCCCAATTGAGACGCTTTTTCTTTAGATTACGTCATGGGTTCACATTTACGCTTTAGTGACAAACATTAGCATTCCTATTTTTTCTTATTATTTTAATCACGCCATCCTTTTTATGAATGACTAGCTGTTGCCCGCGACTTCATCCGCGTGGAATAAAATAAAACATACTAATCACTTCGCAGAATAAAAGTTTATAATCGTATTTTTTATATTATTTGTTTTTACCGTACAAAATAAAACGTAAAACATCAGTATTAAGGAAAAAATAAGAATTAAGAAGAAAGAACTAATATTTTAAATGCGAAGGTCGTAAGTATGGATGTATGGATATAAAAATGATTTCAAAAACTAACAAATAATTTTAATTAAACTTTACAATAATATAGCTATATTATATTATTGTGTGAAAGTTCCAAAATATAAATGTCAAGTAAGGAGAAAAAAAATCCACTACGTGCGAGCTATTCTGGTGTGCGCTGCAAAAACCGTTAGAGTTACACATATATAATGTATGAATTTTTAAAATCCGCGTTTCCAATCAAGAACAACGACACTAAAACCGATACCGATACCGACACCGCCATCATCACCAACGGCACCACCGTCACCATCACTAACCCTACCAAAAATCGTCTAATGCGGTTAAAGATGTTATCAGTTCAATAAGCATGTTGCTGACGCTGTCGCTAACGCATGATGCGCGTGTCGATCTCGCGAACTTATAAGATTTTCCCCTAACAAATATCGTCTAACGCAGCTCAAGAAGAAGTTTACACTTCAATAAAGTACGCAAGTATTTTTTTTTATTATACTGCCTTAAAGCAACCTTTGTGACAGTGCAGGTAGCGGGCGGCTTTCGATACGGCGACGCGTAATTTTGTCCACAATTTCGAGGGTTTTTAACTTTTTGCGCGGAACCCTAATTATTTTGCTTAAATAAAAACCTATTTGAATCCTTGCAATATTACCTATCTTTCAGTAAAAGTCCCATCCAAATTGGTTCAGTCGTTTCGGAGATAATCCGGAATAACCGGACAGACAGACAGACAAAAATTTTACAAAATGTATTTTTGTTATAATTACCGTATATACATCATGTGTACTGAGTATGGGAATTTAATTTTGATATTACATATAGACACTTCAATTTTATTTATCTGTATAGATGAATGTTGCTGTCGCTGTCTTCGGAACTTTTGGCCGTTTATTTTATACGAGTATAATATATCTATAGTATAAAATATAATTGCTCGATTAAAATATGAACATCTGAAACATCTGTTTACCTGATTTATTTTAGCTTACTTAAAAAAGGTGTTACAAATAATGGGTACATATAAATGGTATCTATTTCGCCTCACCGCACCGACGCGATCGTTATACCATTACAGAACGTGAATCTCCAAGGTCGCCGGATCGAATTCAAGATGGATTACATCCCCAGATATTTTCTTTACGTATGAATACAGAAAAGTTTCTGGCTGTAAAACAAAAAAAAATGTGTCTTCGTAGATTTAGGGCCTTCGTTAGGGCCGATGATAAAGTTAAAAGAGTTGATCTGTAGTCAACCATGGGTGAGTTTGGATTGAGCAGTGATCTAATACAAGCTTTACTCGTTAAGCGTATAGTCTCTTTACAAAGATTCTACTACTTGTTATAGGATTTACGGGGCCTACTCGGTTTGGTGTAGCATCAATAAAGGTGTAAGACATGGTACTGTGTAGCATCCCCGATGCTGTTTAATCTCTTTATGGATGATTGTTCGAAAGCTTTGAAAGATGAAGATTGTGGATTAAGAATGGGTGAGCTACTTGTAAAATGTCTCTCATACGTCGATGACCAGGTCGTGTTTGCGTCATCGGCGGAGGACTTACAATTTGTGATGAATATAATGAATGATTAATTGGAAGGTAGAGGTATGAAAATGAATTGTAGATAAAACGAAAGTAATGGTATTTGAAAGAGAACGGTTTAATGGCAAAGAAGTGGAACAGGTGGAAGAGTTTGTGTATTTGGGATGTATGTTTGGTGGAGATGGTAAAAACGTTAAAGGCTTTGCACGACCAGCGAATGCGGGAAATAAAATGAATGGTTCTATAGGTACAGTAGTGAGGAGTCAGCATGTGTCTATGAAGGCTCGTCTGGTAATACACAAGTACTAGTCCCCACTTTAATGTATGGAAATGAGAGCTGGGTTTGGCAAGAAAAGCATATTAGTAGAGTTAATGCCGTTGAGATGCGATCCTTAAGAAGTATGTTAGGCGTGACGTGAATAACAGGATTAAAAATAGCGTTATAAGGGAAAAGTGTGGCTTAAAAGTGGATGTTGTAACTTGAACTGAGAAAGGTATTCTTCGGTGGTTTGGGCATGTTGAAAGGATGAATGAAGAGAGAACAACGAAACAAATTTATGTTGCAAAAGTCACAAAGAGTGAGTCGCAGTCGCTAGGTTACGCCCTAGGAGACCTTATAAAGATCAGATTAGTGGTTTGATAAAAAAGGGCGATATAAGGAGCACCCACAACCGACGAGCATGTAGCGTAGATGTATGAATATAGAAGAAACAAGAGAGGTGTGCCTTGATCGCGCCATATGAAAATCCATGTTCTCTTCCTACCCCTCTGAGTTACGGGCGTGAACGCATATTTATTTTATATCCCAGCCAGTTCTCTACACCCTCTATATATATTTTTATTTACATACTACTATACTATACTGGTATACTATAGTAGCTTTTAAGTGTAAAATAAGTCAAAATAATAAAATAGCCATAAATTATGTTCTATAATTCTAACTGAAGAACATTTTTGTTGTAGATAACGCATGCTAATTTATTAACAAATTACCTACTTTTCTGTGTAAAATAAACATTACGGCATTGCATTTCGGCAACGATTATTGTAGAAAAAAAATGTCAACAAACAATTTAATAATTTAATTGCAACATGTAAAGAATTAAAATGCTTTCAATTTCCTTTTCTCTCAAGCATTCACCGCGACAGGATATATGTACATAGCTTCACCGCGACCGGAACATCCGGCGTTAGAAGCCGGAGAGAATCTTGAGACAAGATTTATTGACGTTATAACTGCAGATGTTTTTGTTTGTTGTTTATAACTTTTCTAAAAAGGCGAGATAAGAGAGATACGACTGTGTGAGAACACTTTACATGCACCTTTTTGTGGTTAATGGCGACATCGCTTCACAATTTTTTTGCTATTTAACTATAACCAAGAACCAAAATCTATTAGATTGTTGTATACTATAGTATCAAATTATATACGACCAGTATTGGCCGAAAATAGCCAAGATTTGTCTCATAACGATTAAATCAACACGTTACATTGAAGTATAAATGTACTTTTTTAGACCAAACCAAGCGAATTAATTATATACTACGTATTATGAAGGAGTACATAAAACAGTTGACTATTCTTTTGTTAAAAGACTTTCATTCGTATTTAAGAAATTTGTTCCATTGGATACGGAGCATATATTCGTACGCCGTATTTACACGAAATGCCTCGATTATTGGCTTCAATATTGCAACTGAGCCATAACAAACTCCGCTTTACCCGCAAATTGAATTGCCTCGCCGGTTATAGTATTAACCGGCCATTGTGTTGATCAAATTGAATATTGCTTATGTTCATTTGATCACTATAAAGCTGTAAAAATATTCTTGATCATTTGCTTAACTACGCATATCCACAGGTCGTAATAGAACAATTAGTAGCGAGAATAAGGATAGTCGCAAAATCAGACAAAATCTAATAACGGTCCAAAATGTAATTAGGTTGACATCGTTTTGAATCCTCCTCAACCTGTTCTAGTATTAACGTAGCCCAAAGCGTTCAAAATAGATTGACATGGAAGCCAAGCAGGAAAACCCTCTTGACTACAATTCCTGATTTTAAGCTTGCAGTCTTATTCCTTATCGTCATCATTATCATGAGCCAAAATACCGCCGATACTTGACGTTGGCCTCGTCTAAGAATCGCCAAAAAATCGGTGCCTTGTCCTTCTAATCCATTACACTCCAACCTGGCTCCTTCAGTACAGAGAAGGAGGGTTATGTTAAGTGGGAGTGAAATAATATTTTTTGGTATGTTTGTATGTATTTATGATCTCTTGTAGCCCAAATGGCTTGAACGATTTGAAGAGTGACGTATCAATAGTTCGATGATGTCATGAGAGACGATAATCACAGAGTCAGTAGAGTTTTTTGGGTTTTTTGAAATTAACTATTACTTTTTTTTAAAATTTGACAAAAATAACCTGATTGTGTTTGTATTAAACTTAATTAATTATTCGTATAAACCGAGCATCTGCATCAATCTCTACTGCTAACGCTAATTACCTTGAAACTTACTCTTTAAACTTTCCAAAGCTCCGCGCCACTTAATTCAGCCGGCTTAAGACACTTTAACTTTAACTTAGCGCTGTCGTTAGAATTGCATTATAACTTTTTCCAAGAAATATACATAATCTAGCTTTATAAAATTGTTTGTAATTTTTTATAATGTCCTTGACCACATTCCCACTTGACCTCGATTGTCGATATGATGTAAAGATGGTACGGTTATTTTAACGTTAGTTTAATAATCTTCCATTGAAGATACCTTACCATCTTGATCGGACGGAAAAATTGACGCTTTCAATTTGTGTAATTCTTTGCTGTATGCACAGTAAACGAAGTCACAAATGGCTACGGTCAAACGCGAGGTACTTGCTAATAAACTAGCAGCTATGTACATGCTATTGTCTTGATAAATCAAAATTTCAACAGTTAATTAATATTTCTATATTTGCTAATTTTCGTACCAATTTATCCAATTTAGAGTGACAGATATTATAAATGACAGACCCGAGGCGACCTTAATATCTTATGATCGGTTAAAATTATGTGAATATTTAAAATGGTACGATTATAAACAATAAATTTAAAATTATAGTATAATCGTAAGATACGAAAATTTCATTTAAAAATTTTATACGAGCAAAAACGAAAACTCTAATTTTTACAAAAAATATTACTTCTTACCGGAGCGCCATCTTTTGGTGTTGCATTATCATTAGATGAGATGGCGCTATAAGTATAAAAATACTAAAATCTTTCCGAAAAAAAAAAGAACCCTTACAAAAGAAGTAAAGCTCTGTTGCTTAGGTATTATACGTATTTTCCATTATTAGTCATTATAAAATACGAGTATATTAGGTATAAATATGAAATGCGAGCAATCCTAAGGTTATTGGATTAGATAACATTAAACTTGTGTATACAAGAATCGTGCTTATTTGTTTTGAAAAAAAAAACAGAAAATTGTTTTCTGTTTTGTAGTGTTATATTCAGTTAAAACATGAAATGTCAATTATTGAATTAGTGATTGCCATTCAAACTCGTCGCGACGCTCTCAACGAATGAAATGCAATTAATTAATGTCCGTCGACTTGATGGATGAAATGATACAATTAGCAAAATTTATTATTTAATGAATGTCCGAGTTATAAGTTGCCTAGTGGTTAAAATGTCATTCTTTATTTTTATTAATGTTTTCGGGACATTATTATACAATAAGCTCTATAACAGTGGTAGTCCACATAATCCCAAACGCCATGGATAGTATGGTACGGCTCGGTTGGGGATTGTTAACAACTACTGTAAATTGTAGCACCTACCTTATTAATTGTATAAACTTCCAACGTATCTATAGTCAGTCACCATGAGAACACAACTAGCTTCCTCTTTATCCTGAGGGAGAACCCCGAGGTAATATTAAACGTCCATGAAAGAGAAATGGAGAAGCAAGAGGTTAGCGTGGTATGGATGTCCTTTACATACAGCGCAGAAAGTAGGGATGGATTGTGTGAAAGTTTATAGGTGTAAAACTGGAGTGTATTCAGATATGACGGCTGATAAAGGAATATACTAGAAGAGGAATACATACTGTGCCGACCCCAGCCACATTTATGGAATAAGGGCAGGAAACTAAATGACCTTCAGCAAATGTTACTCTTTAAGAACGGAATGACAATCTGCCATTCGCTTGAAAGCTACCCAGTCGTAATTGACTTTTAACACGACCTAAAAGAGGTGTCTCATACCACGTGTCTCTGAGGTTTTTTTTATTGTGTCCTTAAAATATAAAGTGTATTATTGTGGTCGATAATCAATTCTTGATTCAAAAACAACAAATAAAGCAAGTAATAATAAAATGACTACTTGCCAATTTTTTATGACAAACTTTCTGTCAACTGTCAACCTGAATTATTATTTGCAACAACAAAATGAGAGTTGATTAATCATCAATGTCTTTAGTCTTTTTTTTTCTATTTATAGAATAGGGATGTTGTAGATAAAACTATCAATTTAAAATAATAAAGTACCTTCAAACTATCAGCCAGAATTATATTTAAGTCAACCAAACAAAAAGTAAAGCAAAGTTATAAATTGTGTTCTTAAATTGATTTTACTCACATTTCGTCTCCGTGTCTAGACTCGAGCAGTGTTGGGGAGATCGGATCTTCAACGACCTGAATTACCGCAATAATGGCTTCAACGCTTATCGCCACTGACAGATACGGCAAGGAGAAAAGGAAGAGTCGAATAAAAAAGTAGCTAATAACGTTCCTACGAATGCTTTTAGCTAAACGTTATTCTATGTTAGTATCAGGGATTTAAAATAAAGGTTAAAACTCTGATTTCTTTATTTTCTTATGCTTTTTTATAGTACAAGGTGGCAAATGAGCAAGCGATTCATATAATATTAAGTGACCGCTACCCATAAGCATCCGCAACAAGCAAATAAGTTGCAGATGCGTTGCCTACCTTTAATGGACAGAGGAGGAGATAGACATGAAAAAGGATATTTCCTTCTCCTAGTCATCCCCTGCTCCATTCAATCCTTTACCCCTTTCAATCTCGTCCTTTGTAAGATATGATGGAAAGAGGAAGAGGATTGACATCGGGCGTCCGGTACATCACTCATCAGTCGCAACACAGAAGCATGTAATACTCCTACTTCACGCCTTTCTTCTATAAGAGCGTGGTATTTCAACGGTCGTGTCGGCCCATTCTTGCAACAGATATTGTTCTTGAGGGCTCTACCACACAAGAAAAACAAAAATGGCTGAAATGTCCAATATACATAGTTAGTATAATATACATAGTAGTATCTTTACACTAAGCAAGCTTAATTTTTCGTCAAATAATGAAGTCGTTAGAGATGTCACAACCCGTATGTAAGAGAGTATGGTACATGGACTAAAAATAACCGTTGATGAAAACGTAAAAGAAAAACCAACGATCGATAGAATTTTACTCCGGAAATTATCTTTAGCTGCCGCGTTCAGAAATCAATGGGAAAATTCCAACGTAAAAGTCGAGAAGATTCAGAAAAAAAAATAGTAAGGACATTTTAGTTGTACTAAGTGAAGTTTGATAAGTGTATTTTCACTGTAATGAACAAATAAACCTTAAGGCAGTGATTCAAATTTAAAATTATAACGGAATAAGTTCTAGTAGCTCTTAATTTATGACATAGCTTATTAATAGTGTAATAGTTTAGGATATGGCACGCGTTGCCAATCCTATCCAATCAAACCTTGACTTAATAAACATTAAACTAGTTGGAATAAAAAACAAACATATTAGTAACATTGTCCAATTAACTAAGGGTCTGTTTCACAATGTCCAAGTAAAGTCCTGAATAAGCTAGTTGCTCTTTGACGAAAAAAGTTGTGGTTGGTGTTTTACAATCTGTAAATACACTTAACTGGTAAATAAAGTACCAAGTAAATAATAGGTTAGATCATTTGTCAAACAAGGAAGTTACTTGACAGATTACTTCTTTCTTTGAAATTTGCCTTACGTTTCGTTTCAAATAAAAATAATCGATTTCTAAAAATGCCTTTTTGTATCATTATAATTTTTGTAGAAAATGCATTTAAATTATATAAGTAACATAAGCTAATTCTTAAATGATGCATTTTAAATTATTTTGGAAGAGATGAAGTGACAAAAATGATTTATGCTCTCACATGTTCCGTAGATCTAAACATCAAAATGCGACGTTGGCATCTCTAACTTACGAGTAACAAACTGACACATAAACTTCGCTTATGAAACACAAACAGTTTTACCAGGAAGTTTTATGTGCCAGTTAATTTATTTTTCAATTATTTATTCAGCACTTTATTCAGACTTTGTGAAACGGGACCTAAATAAGCTTTTAATCTAGTACCAGGACAAAGTTTTGCAGTAATTGCAGCTAAGGAACGAAGGAAGATAATCTTTTTCGCTCGTATGTCAAACAGTTCTGGAGCCAGGTGAACCGAATACGTTTACCATCTTCTTCCATAAAAAAATGTATGCTTACATGTATGGATATGTTCGTTATATTGTGACCTCTTGTAGCCTATACGGCTTAACCGATTTTGAAGAGAGAGGTGAGGGTATATTCATATTCTTCCCCGGAGTGTATTAACTAATACTATGATGAGATAAAAGATGATAATCATGTCGTTAGTCTTTTTTTTAATTGCCTATTACCTGTATACTTTTGTTTTGTCCGGAAGGAAATACCGAAGATTCCATTGCCATTTCATCTCTTCTATCTTTTTCGTTATCCACTCTTACCCTCCATACTACGAAAACTCTGCCGTCTTAATGGTTACCTATGGTTAGGTATATAAGGTACCGATTTGCTCATTTGCTACTATTAAAAATAAACAAGTATAAAGCCATGACACTCTCATTTGTATAAAGATATTATTTTCGTATATAAAAATATTTTAATGAGGTATTTGGGACGCGAGGCTCATGTTTCATAACACGTTTCAAAGGAGCCTGAAACGTATACACTATTTTTCCAATCATACAAATATAACGTGTTCATACCTAATAAATTTGCTATGTAGCACATTTCTTCTATATTTCAATTTTGATTCTATAAATGTTTTATGCAATTTAATGTCAAGACAAGTTGTTATTGTTAGCGTAAGTGAAAGGTGACTAGGAAAAGGATTAATCCTCTAGGTAATCCACTCACCAAATGTCACGCAATTATAACCGAACATCGCGGTGGAGATCGTAGGACTTTTCTCGTCGTGTATTTCTTTTATGGATTGTTGTGAAATAAGCACAGAGCAAATTTTTAAATTACAAAGATATGTTTATTGTTGCTCGAGTAACCAGAAAAATAGAACGCTGAGAAGTTATGAAACATGGAAATAATTGAAAACAAAATAATTTCAAAAACGCCTTTGATGAATGTGACACAGCGAGGCTGCATTTGAAGAATTCAACCGGCTCCCCGGCATTCATCAAACGGGGGAAAAATATGGCTAAAAAATTTAAAAAGTTTTGTAAAGGCTCTGTTAGCTTTGTTACAGTAGTTTTTTTCATTTACGTTCCCGTAACGAAACAGAAATATGCATCGTTGTGCGTTCAGTGCATACGGGTATATAGGATAATTGTTACTGTGCAAATTAACAAAGAAGGATCCCAAGAAAGTATTCTGCTAACAGAAACATGTCAAAGGTTTTTCAATGGTATCAATTGTTCTTAGGCATATCTAGTGTGATGATGAATTATTAGTAGTATGTCATTATGAACATTCTGTAAAATCGTAGATTTTTAATGAAGGCTGACATATCCGATGGAACTCAACTAAGATCAACAAACGAGGCCACGCACTCTCTCTCGCTGTCGGACGTGCTTACCCCAATTCCTTAGTTGTAAATGCCGCCACCTCCAAACCAATCGCGCTCGCTACTTTCCGCCATGACTATAGAAGACCTAGGTACGTCCTCGACTATCGAGACGATGCAATAAAACATTATTCTCGATACGGCCATATAGCTGGCAGGGTTTTCTCCCCTATTAATGATAGAAGCGTAGCTGGAGTTTCTTCGGTTACTCTAAAAGAGGTTTAGGCTAGGCGCTTTCCGCGCCCAGCCACCTCATACCCTGCGAGTCTTTAGATGCCTCTTCCAGGCAAACAGTGACAAGTTAAAAAAAATGAAAGCCGACAATAATTCTGATTTTTAGCTTTCCCATATTGTTACTCGTTTAGTGTACATTCTTATTATTATCAAGATGCCAGAAGGTGCCAAATAAGACTGTGTAAATATAGATGTATATAATTACGTTTTTTATACTTTAAATCGGAAATATTGTGGATATAATGATATAAAGTGATGTTAAATTGTGTAATATGGATAGCTAATGTTATAAGGTAATATGAGAAAAGTTGTTTTCCGAAAATATTTCGGGATTTACGATTTGTAATGTAAAAATCTTTGTTTACACAAATCACACCTTGCTGCGAAACATAGTATACAGTTGTGGAAGTGCTAAGCAGACATCAATTTAAATAACACAATCTTTTAAAATATGCAATGAATTTGTATAAAAAGAAATTAAAATTCTTTTGACATAAAATGAACTTTATAAAGTGAAATCATTTATATTCACTTTCTTAATGAAGTTACTGCGGATGAGATTAATCTCGCATCATTTGTTGGCTCAGATCAGTTGAACTTGGTTTTAAACGATTTAGCACATAATTAACTTATTCCTACGTACGATCTCTATGTTTAAGAAATTAGCATTTTTTTTTTATTATTATTATATTTTTACTTACATTTATTACTAATATATTTTTGTACCTTATTTGTGTACCCGTTGATCGACCCGAGCAGATTGCTAATTACATGTCTTCTTCTCAATTAAAAGTATTTTTTATAGCGTATGTATGCAGTACGCTTTTTTCAGTTTTTTGTAATCCAAAATGCCAAGATGTTTTTTTTTTGTAATTTTCTTTGGTTCGCAATTTTAACTTGATATTATTTAATATTTTATTTTTGTATAATCTCGTTGAGTCATTCGCACGTCTTGCTTCCATTCTCCTTGCCAATAATTTTAATCAGCGAAAGAGCGAACTCCATTAATTTAGGTCGCCAGTTATTGTTCTCAATTATAATTTTTAGGGTACTGTGTGTGATTGGCACTCCCATGCAACCTTGACCATATCATCGGTCCTTCTTGTGGGAGACCTACCAACCCTCCGTCGACCTTTCCAGGACTTTCCGGCCCCATCAGCCATCCGTTCTGCGAAGAATGTGGCCGGCCCATTACCACTTTAGGCTTCCACTCTTTGGGAAATGTCAGCTGCTTTGGTTCTACTGATCACATAATTTCTGATACGATCTCCCAGAGAAAAAGGGATTGTATAAAGGGATCTTGTTGAAAGAGCCTGTTGTTGGCAGAGATCCAATTAGGGTGTTTTCTTAAGTAACATGTACATTTGTGTACAAACAAATGTTGTAGTCGGAATCGGGACAATTACACACATACATGACATGTTTATCACGTAAAACATGTGTTTTTTGTTTTGACACAATGCTTTACATTTTTAGCCTTATAGTGGAATGGCGAAAAAAGGCCTACATCCGGCAGTAGACAAAATTTGGCTACAGAGGATTCAATTTATATACCTATCTAGCACACCCAAAAATTCTATCTCGGATAAAGGAACGTAATATTTGACATGCGCCTCACTTTTATAATGTGTGAATTTAGAGAGGATTTTTCGAAATTCAACCACTAAGAATAATAATATGACATGTGTCGTTTTCACCAAAATTACTCCGTTGCAAATGAAACAAGATTTTACTATAGCAATAGTTAATTTTTTTATCGCAAATCATGTGAGTAAAATTTTAAAACGACTACTGCAATTTTTACTCGTGTTTTTTATTAGCCATTAATAAATCGGTATAACTGGGTCAAACGTTGCTTGAACTAATTTCATTTTTTTTAATGTTTTACTGATTGAGTAATGAGATTTAAACGAGTACACATCAGAAATGTTCGATCATGCACCTATAAAGATTTAATTTAAAATGTCGCATGATAACAACTTGACTATGTTCTTTCTGGTATTTGATTTGATTTCTTTACATTAGGTTTATAATTTTACACAAATTTTAATTATATCACTGATCAGTTTCATATATATTAACAATATTATGTTAATAGTGGTAGAGCTCCGCGTGGGCGACAGACGTTGTAAGAATACGCTTGCTTGACCGGTGAAATTACAGACATTTAGACGATTTGACTTCGTTTATAAACTGTCGAAAAAGACACTTGAAATTGTTAATTATTCGCTCAGTTCACAATATGCCTAGTCCGATTATAAACCTACGAAGTTTATAATCGGTTGGTGACATACGTGTGATATTTAAGTTGTCTATCACATTAAGTAGGCTAGCATACTTAATAAGACAGAATATTTTCATAAAAAGAAATATGAAAATGTGAGTATTCAGCCAAACATTGTTACCGCTGTGGATAAGCCGACTACAGCCTTTCGTTCAAAGCATTTTTTTTCAAGTTTCGACAAAGGCTTACTTCAGCTTTGAGCGCATTTTTTTCCATTATCACGAGATTATTTTGTTTCAGCGAAAAAAAAACATTCTTACCAAGATTTAACTAATGAGGCGGTAATAAAAAAACATATAAGCGGCTTAAATAACAGACATGTATTTAGATAATCTCCTTTTATCATAGTCTTTTCGGGTCAATGTTGAGAAGTAATGTTAGTAGCGAAAAGTAGGAGTTGTACGGCCTTTACATCAAATTGCAAATCAAGTTAGTAACTTTTTCAGTTTCTTAACCACAATACCAGTGGCTTATTACCCGACTAACCAAGGAAGGGAAATGTTTTTTGCACATATGTATGTACATATATACGTATCTATGATTGTTTTTTTTTTTGTGTGACTGACTTGCCACTGTTAGCCGTAAGGCTTTTACAGATTCACCGGATTTGAGGTGGCTAGCGCAGAGGGCGCTTAGCCTAAACCTCTTTG